>WIPJ01002011.1:70566-110561 GCA_018155075.1 Cassiopea andromeda
GAGAGAGAGAGAAAGAGAGAGAGAGAGTGGCAATCCTAGAAGTATATTCACTTCAACATCATAGGCGTAGGAACCGATGGGAGCACAAGGGGCAGATACCCCCACTTTTCACAAATTTGTGTGCAAAGTTCCCCTTCTCAGCTTACATAATCGGCACTGAATAGCAGGAGACCCGATTGCACCCATTTCCATTTATTAAGCACCACCCAACTAACCAATTTTCATGAACATCCAAGCCCCCATTTTACTGACCTAAAGATTTCAAAGTTTTAGAAAGGATAAGTACGTAAATCACATTGACTTTGTGAACGTAAAACAGTAATAACAACTAAGGAAATCAAGTCAAACTATTTATCTTATATTCACACAATTGTAACAACTAATTGCAATAATCTTGAAATGTTTGAGTCCCCATACTGTCTATTGAACATTGACGCCCAACTATTATGAACCCCCTTTGTCGTTAGTGCCGAAGAGTAGTTGTCCTTTTTTGCTTGTGAAGGGTGCCCCTGATTGCATATGCCCCCATTTTTAGAATGCTTCCTAGTCCCTTTTCAACTAATAATGTTTTAAAGGCTATAGTTTGTTCGTGTTTACAATACATCGAGGTTTTGACATCAAATGAAGGTTTTAGTAGGGTTTTAATCTAAATTAGTAGGGTTTTAATCTAAATTAGTAGGGTTTTGATCAAAATTAGTAGGGTATTAATCACATTAAACTTATTAGAACTTTGACTTTTTGGACTTGCTCTGTAACTTCCGCCTAACCTCAAAACTGCACTTGCTTGAAGTCTACTTTATTTCCCAGTGTTTACTTTTTGTGTATAGCTTGTGTGGCAGAACCCTTTCTAAATTGCTCATATTCATACAGAATACAGTAGAAAAGGATTATTTCTTAACTCTTGTGTATGCCTATATGAAGCGAAAGTAATTGTGATGTCACACCAAATGACTTGACAAGGAGTACTATGAGCACATCGCCAAAAACCTACTCTTAATTGCCTAATTGCCAGAGGGTCGGAATATGCGGGGGGACTTAGAGGAAATTAATATATGTGTCATATATCAGAGGTAATTAATAAGCGGTGGGTTGGAATAAGCGGAGGTGGGTGGAGAAATTATGTGAAATCTAAGATAGTACTGCTATGAAGCACTCTATATTCATAAATCAGGTGTATATGGTCATGAGAACGTAAGCAGCACAAATATATTACTATCAGACTAGAAGATTTGATCAAGAGATCTGTTTGGAACACGCTTTCAAAAATTTTTATGCAAAAGCTAATAAGCGGGGAGTCCTAATAAGAGCGGGGGTTAGAAAAATTTCCAAAAATTGATTAGAGGGGGGGGTGGCACTTAGACACTTAAGAGTGGCTTGTTTCTTGAAGAGTTGCAGAAGCTGAACGCAGACAAAATCCTTGGCTACGCAAATTTTTCATCTTTAGCGTTCCATTTAAAGCTGAGTTACTTTATAAAATTTTAATGTTCTCACAGATTATTGTTATTATTCCTTTGTTCCTTCCACTGATTGCTGATTTAAATCCTTCCCCGCACATGAAACTTATTTACAAATAAAGCATATGCTTCTTTTTATTCAAGGGAAATTATCACTGGAAAATTTATCTAGTTACTTAGAGGCATTGCAGAAGGTCGTTCCTAGCCTTCCGTCAGTTAGTGGTTAGTTGAACTACGTATAATTTTTACTTTGTGTATTATAAATAAGGATTGCACATCTGCCCGTGAACTATTGGTTCGTCCAAGTTTGCAACTGACTTTATTTAGGGAGCGTCCATATGATACATGGCGAGTTAGCATAGTGGTTCGAGCACATGCCTCCCTTACTGAAGGTTCTACGGTTCGAATCCGACTTGATGCCCTGACTGAATGCTCGCTCGCTGTTCACCCAGCATTTAATGGGTACCCGGTGACAACACTGGGGAGATAAAGGCGGCGAGGAAAGGAACTGGCCACCCTACTTCACATGCCAATGGCTCAGGATATGCGTCTTCTCTAACAGGCACTCCCGTACACACGAAAGTATACGGGGCTACCTTTACCTTATTACCATATGATATGTACTCTAGAGTATCGAATAATCGGAGGAGGTGGGAATAGTCGGAGGGGGTTGGAATAATCGGAGGGGGTGGGAATAATCGGTGGGATGGAAAATTTTTGGAAAACTAATAAAAGGGAGTTGGAATAAAAGGGGCTGGAAAAGTGGATGGGATAGAAGGCAGAAAACACAGATTGTTGAAGTAGATATTTCAAATGAACACATCTATTCATATGCAGCTCCTTGTATTTCTGTACGCAGCTTCTATTTTTTGTGCACTGCAGTGAACTGTTTCTCTGAGAGCTAATTTCAGATTCTCTAAATATAACAAAGGGGCGGGTTGGAAAAAATTCGAAAAAATTATAATCTATTATACGGGACGATTATTCGGTACTCTAGAGTACGTTCTGACGTTTGATATGACGGTATGGCCAAAAGGGTGGATGCTAAAGGTCAAAGCGTAGATTCGCTACTACCATGATGAAAGTGGGCTTATATTTCAGGTTTTATCAAAGAAAAACTTCGCATGTTCGTACAAGAGGAATGTGTAGGTTAAATGGAAAGTATACTCCACAGGGTGGGTGAGTTGGTAAACATTGTGATGATTTTGGAAGTAAGTACTTTCTGGGTGATCCCTTACGGTATGCTAAGTCTGTTATGTGCTATTCAAGATACATGGGGAGGGAAGGGGGTCGGTGATGATTTTCATTTTATAAAACATTTTACTATGAGTATTCTCCTGGCTCTCAAATGTTTTACTGTCTTTTTCCTTATGGAATTATTGATAGGATAATCAAAAACATTCCCGTTGGAAATGGGATGGGGATCAGATGGGTAAGAGTACGTACACTATTGGGGGGTCATAGCAAGCTTACTTGTGCTTGCAATGGGGGAGGAGGGTCAAATTTTTTCCATTTTGGTGCGTACGTACTAATTGAATGACTCCTTGTAAGTCTAGCTCAATGTTTATATTTTTCGCCCTTACTGTATCCTAGCTGCTTCTTGCAGACTGCATCTTCTTGCAATAAAGAGCAGGTTGTTACTTGCTCGGAATGGCTTTTGCAGAAGTATTTTTTGGACCATAGCTTCCCAGAGTTAGGTTCTCTTTTTCAAGACAGTGTAAAAGATCTTTATTTTCGTCCTTTTACAGTGTTTAAAATGCTGAACAATTTAAGAGACTTTACAAGTCTTAGTACATTCAATATTTTTCAGATCTTTACAACAAAGAAAGACTTTCTAGAAGCTCAGAGTCTTATTCAGATGATGACGATCTCGAAATAGATATTGAATCACTGCAAGCGGTATTTAGCATTTAGCTTTCTCTTCAATTCATTACATTCATTTTATGTAGGCAGAGAAATCAAACAACTACCATCCAAGTATGAAAAATTTCAGAATATCACTATTAAATATTACTTGTATTTTTTATCTATTTTGATTCACCTGTCTTGCACCAGTGAAGACTTCTTTGAGTTTATCTAGATATTCATTGTAGAAGCTATCGAAACTTTAGAGAATTTTTGATTAACTCTTTGAGGCAAAATCCTGCAAAACCTATAGCTTATGGCTTTTATCATAGTACAATGTGGTGTTTTCCTACATTTATATCATCGATTTGATCAGGGTTCCCACGCCACCTAAAACCCTAAAATATTCTAGAAAGAGAGAACTATCCTAAAAAGACCTAAAAAACCCCTAAAATTTCAGGAATATTGTGCTGTTCTCCTAAATTTCTCTTAAATTTTTCATAGGTTGAATTTCCTTTCAGCACTAATGTTGCTTATTTTCTGATAGTGCATCATAGTAAGAATGGTCAAATCATCAATTCTCGCAAATCATACTATGAATGAATTATTTTTTGAATAGGCATAATGACTTTTTCAGCTATACCAAGCGTATGATGGCCATTTACCTTATTTGTATCATGCCATCTGAGAGTGACCTTTTTTTATCCATTATTTTCCCAAAAATACCTCAACGCTTTCCAAATTTCTTTGGAATCTGCAAAACCTCCTGAAAATGGGCAAAGAAGTCTCCTAAATTCTCTTAAATATCCTAAAAAACTTGATAAAAAAAGAGTGGGATCCCTGTTACAGTTATTTCATGCATAAGTCAATTTTGTACTCCTCGATTGAGTTTTTCGGTGGAATTTACCAAACCAGCCTTTTGAATGGCATTCACTTCACTAGATGGATCTTCTTTTGCTATGTATAATTTTGAGTTAGTTTTTTTAAATTCAAGTTTATATTTATTGTACAACCTTTAGGAATTGTACCAACTTTAAGAACTTTATTTACTATCGCAGGACCCAACTTGTAGCAGACTCGCATTTATGAGAGAAAAGAGCTTGGAACTGTTGGATTCACCTGATCATGTCAAAGACCTTATCTCTATGGTAGAGGCTCATTCTTTACGGTATTGGCTCCATTGGTTCCATTTCTTTTAGCAGTGAAAGTTATTGAATTTTACTTTCAATCAAATAAGAGTAGATTGTCACTTAATAAGTGGGGGGACATTGTTAAAATTGAGATATGTAGAATAGAAGTGTGTAGCATTTGGTCATCGTTAATATTGTTCTGTAAAGTTCCAAATAAACGGGGAGGGTTAGAATAGCAGATGGTTGGAAATTTCCTAGAAGTCCAATATGAGGGGGGACTGGCATTAGCGGGGAGGGTAGAAAATTCACAAGTCATTTTAACTGTAGCCAAAAATGTAATGCAATTTCTTACGTTGCTTGATGCTAGATGGGATTACAGATTCATAAATAATTGACGAGTGTCTGGAATAAGGATGTTATGGGTAAATTTTTTTCAAAAAATTAGTAAGCGGGGGTGGTACGTTTATTTGAAACGAAATAATGCCTTCTTACAGTAATATGCAATAGGGATTGAGTGTTTTTAAAAGTATTTTAACAAATAGCATTGGAAGCTTGAATATCTTGGGAACATTTGATGGCCTAATTTTTATGAAACAAGCCGTCCTACTTCTCTCGTACTTTTTAACAGTATTTTCATTCCTATTCTTAAGATACAGGAATACTTTGGGTGGCCAGAAACATCAAAAGCAAGCAGTAGATAGCTGCGTTCACGCATTGTGCCATATTTCGTATACATTATTGACAAAACAGAAAATGGTATTACATAAAACAAGGTAAATGGCGCCGTTTATAGCTGAGCAATGCTATGCAAATTTGTGTTTTTCTTTCTATCGTTAAATTTTGAGTTATGATGTTTGATCATTGAGTATACAGTATTACCCCGCAACTATGAAACTCATTTTGTAAAATTAGGCAGCTTGTTTTCTTATAAATGAACAAAAAGATAAATAACATGTAGATAAATATGTAGAAAAGGACAAGTATATGAATGAAACGAATGAATGAATGAAACGAATGAATGAATGAATGGATGAAATGAATAAATGAATGAATGAAATGAAGGAATGACTGAATGAAACGAATGAATGAATGAATGAAACGAATGAATTAATGAATTAATGAAACGAATGAATGAATGAATGACACGAATGAATGAATGACTGACTGAATGAATGAAACAAATGAATGAATGAATGAAACGAAAGACAGACATACCTCGTCAACTGTAAACAGACAAAATAACATGATTGTCTTAATTCGTAAGCAACGCTCAAAGGGATGACATCAGGCTGGAGAATGTTTAAAATCAAGCTGAAACAAAAATAGATCTAGGATGTACCACAGGAAAATAGCTCTACATTGAAAGAAATTTGCAGTACTAATGAAAAGTCATGCTTCAGAAGTAGAAACATATCATTTTGTATTCTGCCAGCAAGAAACGTACTTTGTAAAACCAGGCTGCTTGATTTCTTATAAATGAACAAAAAAGACAAAACACGCTGAATAATTTCTTATGATTACAGCAAGAGTCTCATCAAATGTGCCTGTATGTTTTAAAAGAAACCATGAAGTTGGCTTTTATTTGGGATACATTAAACCAAGTATTAGAAAACGACTATTCGAATTCAAAGTTTTCTATTATGAAGTGCTTGAAAAATACATTTTTTCCCAGTCAAAATTATTTTTAAAGGCGCAGTGAAGTCAAAATTATGACAATTGAAAAAGCATATTTTTTTATGTTGTCTAGGGTCAGATAAAATGAATAGACCAACTTTTGCATCAAAATTTGAAGCAAGTTTTGCACAACACCTTTTCAAAATATGACCTTGACAAAAACTTGTGCGAAGGACTTGTGACGTAAGACGGGTAGTAAGACAGTAGTAGCTCTTCATTTAGCCATTTATTGATATATTCCTCTCATAAATCTGGGTCAATGCATGACTCATCGTGAATTTAGGACCTTCCATAGTGAAAACCTGAAAATACAGTATTATTGGCCAATAATTTCAGATTGTATTGACCAGTCTTACGTCACACGGGCATAAAAGTTATTGTTGTTTCAGGGCTGAGGTTTTTCTACTTCCGGTAGCAATAAAACTCCCAATTTTTGCAGAAAAACGGTCGCAAATGAGAAAAAAACCTACCAATGAGAGCATGATTCTGGAGCATAGTTGGCCATTTTGAAGCAATAGAAACATTTCACTTCACTGCGCCTTGAAGTAACTTGATTTAAAATTTCAAGGTGGTGGGTTTCTTGTATCAGGGGTTGATATGATGTCATCTGGCAGGCTGCAGTTTCTTATAAGTCACTTCCTTAGTGGTTACACCATAAAAATATACTTTAAGATTTTTTATATTATGACCGCATGGAGTGAGAGAGCACCATTAGATAGACATGCGTTGACAATTTTAGGGTAATATTGTCAAAATGGGATGAAATACGACCTTTTGACGATTGAAAACTTGCCATACAGACCACAGTATTTTTCTCCCTGTCCTAAGCGTTTAGAACCAGCTTCAAAATACAGTGATTTGATAGGAATTATGTCTACCACTTGTTTCTAAATTGAGATGAAATTTGTCAGTAGTAGCTGTTTCTAAGTGCTTTTTCAGAATTTAGAGCCAACATCAATGTAGTCTTTGGAAAAAATATTCAATTTTCGTGACGTCACACCAATGAACTCTATTGAGCTTGAACCTCTTGCAGCCTCATGTGGGGTGATACCTAATTTGAGATTTCGTTTACTTATATAATAAGTTGTTTAATTTGTTTTTTAGACTATTACAGAGGCTCGCGTTTAGCTGCAATTTCATGAGAGACTGTTGGAATATGTTATCAACAATGACGACAAAGACTGCTTTCGGGTACAATTTTGGTTCTATTTGCATAGATACACATAGACACACATAGATGCATTCGTACGCACACACACACAAACACGCACGCAAAAACACGAATACACGCGAACGGGTGCACGCACAGGATAATGCATGGACTCAAATTTACTTTTATTTGTCAATGCATTTGATTTCATTTATGTTGTCTATGTCAAATGGTCAATTTGAAAAATTTTAACCAAGTTGCTCAAAGGCATTCGTAATTTAGAAAACTCGAAAAGTCGAAAAGACGAAAAAAATTGATGAGAAGTTTATTAGTGCTAAGGGGGCATCCATAAAGGAAGTTTACACCTTGAGGGAGGGAAGGGGTTAGCAACAATGCGAACAAAATTGGATAGGGGAACAGGGGAAGGGAAGGGGTTTAGCTGTTATTGGACATTCTTTTCCGCGTGGCCCCTGTAAGAGAGAAGGGAGCATTTAAAGGTCATTTTATCATCATCATCCTATGTTAAAGATTAAAAAATCAAGAGGTAAAGAAGATAGAAGTACAATATCCATATCTTTTTCAAATAGTTTTTATTTTGCCATAGTTTTTGCAGCTCTTTATTTGTTTTCCAATTCAGTGTCCACACGGAAAGGTGGAAGGGGTTGTTAAGCAAAAAAGCGGATAGGCGTGGACAGGGGGAGGAAGGGGGGTGAGAACTAGTAAAAATGTGCGGGTATCCTTTATGGGTGACCCCTAATTTGAGCTAACAAATTGGCCATTTCTAGAAATAAAAGAATCTTCATTGCGTTAGAGTGGTATTCACAATTGCTTTGATTTTTATAGTTCATTTTTTTGCATCATAGTGCCCCCCCCTACACCTTGAACATACCTGATATCTGCATATCTCAACAGGAAAGATGTTTTGATTCTTAATCAAATGGCAAGAGGCTCTGTCATATCTGAAAATGATCAAAAAAGATTTATCCCATTACTGAATGTTTTCTGTTTGATCTTTCGCCATGCCCTCTTCTGCATATATGATTCTGACTTCTATGCTCCAAATGCTGGTATGTATCTTTCAAAATTTATCATAGTAGTTCATTTTTGCCTTTCATCCGAAGTTCATATGCTTCCAATGGTTTTGGTCAGAAAGCCAGTAAATATGGTAATCTGTACGTAAAGCCTGTTGGTGCAGAATTGCCACAATCAAGTTGAAAGACATTTGAGTGTTAGATAAGCTAGTCAACTTTGTGGATGCAAATTTGATAATTACAGAAAGTACTTGTGACATGGCTGCAAAATAAAATTTATATGTCAGCTCTTTAAGAATTCAATATTTTCTGGTATTGTGTTTGCAATAAGTAATTTTTTGGACAAATCACTATTTAAGAATTTCTTTCATGGATTCTAATCAAACAGCTAAGTTGCAACAGCGAATTTTGTTCAAATTTTGGCTACAACAGAATGTCCTATCAATTGTTGAATATTTGGTTGCAAGTTTGTTGAAATTGCAGATAAAACATTGCGCCAAATATGAAAATTTCAATCAACACCATAGCTGTTATCTTCAGATTTGCATTAATTCTCTTTCTTCAATTGTATATCCTAATCGCACAATTTTTTCCATAGACTGTTTGGAGCTTGTCACGGTCATGATATACCAATCATGGTTTAATGGGAACTTTTTCTGCTCACAAAAGTAACAACCTTAACATTTTCTACCCAATGTCTTTCAGGAAAACCGGATTCAGTTATGCCATTTTCGTTATCCGACCTAGTAGAGATGTCGCGAGTTTTACTGGACACCCTAATTGGACTGATCGAAATAATGTTCTCAGAGACAAGGTCAACTATAGTCAACGCATACGGGAAGGCGATGTTAAGTGTCGGTGCCAGACCTCTTGGTGAAACGCAGAGCCTAGATTCATGGAATAGCACGTGTCAGGTAAGTCGTTTAAAGAAGACTTTGTTATGCACTTTTGTTTCAACAAATTAAAGGTATTTAAAACTGTTTCTCATGTTCTTTAGAAGTGCTCCCTAAATTTTGTAAGAATTCGTAAGATGAATTTTTGTATTTCAAGGTGTTTGGTATAGGAAAAAGCTGCATTTTGAGGATGCATAACAGTTTTCTTGTATAATTAGCTAACTTCTAGTTTTGTTCACATTTAAGCTACTGCGTTGTAAATAATACATTGAGAATTTTTAGATAAAATCCATAGCTATTTATTTATTGTGTTTTAACATTCGTTTGTAGTCTGTTACATCATTGATAAGACAGTTACATTCGAGAGACAGCCGACATCAATTTTGTCCAGAAGGGCATTGGCTTTCATCAAGGATAGCAATAAATGCTGACCAGGTTTAGTCACTTATCAAAAATTTTGTTTATCGCAATCTCTTGCTAGGATATTCTCTCGATCCGTATTAATTTCTTGGTAGCTTTGATTGTACTTCAGTTGTCTCCATGGTAGCTGGTTGGGAATAATTTGGGGCCTGGAAACAGTGGCGTTTTTAAGGGGGGCCATGGCTCCAGGTAACCCAAAAGGGTCTCGCGCCTAAGAAAAACTTAAAAAGAAATCACAGGAAAATAAAAAACTGCTTCAGAGCTTGAAGGCGTAATGTATATGTTTTCATGATGTGAACTAATCATACATATCCACTTCACTGATCCACTTGCGTTTGTTCGTTTTGTGCAAGCCACTTGGAATCGAATCTTGAATATGCCGTATTCTTGAAAAGTAGATCATCCACAAGAGAAAGCAACCCTGTATGTCAAATGCATGAATTACATGCTCTTACTTGGCTCAGCATTTCCTTCAAGAGCACCAGTAGACAATCTTCTGATCCTCGGAGTTTTAGCTCATACTGCACTTTCCGTAAATTCTGCTTAAAAATCAGCAACATGGTTCTCTTATGATGAAACACTGTGTTTCCAAAAAGCAACCTCAAGATAGCATTTTCCAGCCGTCTGAGAATCGTTATTTAAAAAGTTTTTCTGGCCCAATTAAGGCGGGTCCTATAGTAGACACTGGATACGAGAGAATATCTAACACACTTTCTGTAAATTCCGCTTCAAAAATTAGTAAAATGACGCTCTTGTGAAATACTGTATTTACAAAAACCAACTTCAAAAATATCATGTATCTACATCACATTGTAACAACATGATGTACCAATGCTTCGTCTACTTTCACAGGTCACTATAGAGGGTTTCTTTGAAGAAAAAGGTACGCTCAGTGAATCTTTCTTCATCAATACAGTTGTCTTCTCATTTATCAACACCTTGATTTTTACAGCATATGATCTTCCATTTGATTTGATGTCATCTTTGATATCTCCTTAAATCCTTTTATCAGCATTACGTTAAGCGAATCTTTCTTCATCAATACAGTTGTCTTCTCATTTATTAACACCTTGATCTTTACAGCATATGATCTTCCATTTGATTTTATGTCATCTTTGATTTCTCCTTAGATCATTTTATCAGCATTGCATTAAGTGAATCTTTCTTCATCAATACAGTTGTCTTCTCATTTATTAACACCTTGATCTTTACAGCATATGATCTTCCATTTGATTTTATGTTAGTGCTGAAATTTTACTGTTTTTACAGATGAAGACGACGACCGCTTCAAACCGGGAATGTCAGCAATATCTGCTCGTGGCATGGCTGTTCTGAGGCATATTCCATTTTCGGTCCCGTTTCTGCAGCGTGTCAAGGTAAGGCCGTGTTGCTTTTTGACACAATTGTTGCAAATAATCCTTTCAATTTTCAACTACAAATCACCTTTTGGCATGGCAGGAACCGTTAAAACGAGTTTGGTTTTTATATCTTTAGCATTACCGAGGCCATGTGACTTTAGCACTACTTGATATATCAACCTCTCTTTGAAATCATTATCTCATTTCCTTGTTGCGGTCGACTTAGACAGTTTGGTTTCTTGTAGATATTCCAACGTATTTTGAATCAAGACAAGGGTGAATCACGTGACCCCATAAATGATTTCATGAACCCAAATGCATCATCAGTTATTACCGTCAATAGAAAATACCTATACCAAGACGCATATGATCAGCTGTCTCAAGAAAGAGGTTTGTTTATCTGGTTTGGTTTCTATGGCTACATTCTATTGTTGTTGAAAGCCTTTGAAGTGTCAGATAATTGCACGATGTAGTTATAATAGTGTACATACTGAAGGTACTTTTTTCTTCCAACGCTCGTCAAGAGTACAACATGTCTATTGGATATATTTACTGAAATATTTATTCAGATACAGATGTAAAACCAAGTGAAATAGCCATAATGTCTTGTAATTGACTGCACTGTTTTTTGCAATAAACAAACTTTCTCCCCCTGGATGTTTCTTAGTATTGCGTCAAATCCAGCCTTAAATGGGTCTTGAATGTTTCTTAAGTTATTAAGACTTCTACTCACAATAGCAACACAGATAAGGCAACCTTGATGCACGAAATAGGAGATTCAGTTTTTTAGGCATGTGGTGGATGCTGTCTCTGTTCATTTCTAGTTTTATCAACAATTTTCTTCGAAAAACAATTTTCTTCAATGTACTATTTGAAACTCGCCCTGCTTGTGTTTCTTAATATTTCTAAAATTTTTGCCTAATTTCAGCCTTAGGTTTCTTACAGACATGTAAGAAAGTATAAAAGACTTGTACTTGATTGTACTTGTACTGTTCCTTATAAAAAAAGTTTGTACTTGATTTTGCGAATGTTGAAGATTAGCTCGTTACCTCTTTAAAGAGTCAAGCAGAGAATGTTTGTACCTTGCCTACGTGAAGCTGGGTAACCAGTCTTAATATAGACAATCTGAAACACTTCAGTTGATGGAAGAGTAAGACTGCTTGAAAAGCAATGACATCCTCGAGTTTGAATGGTTTGCTTTTAACTTTCAATTACGAATAGCTCAAGCCTGTGTCTTGTTTGGTTTATTGCCATTCCAAAATCATATCCTTACTGCCTGACATTTATGCTGACATCCTAGTAATTATCTTACAGCTCCTGATATAAAAAGAAAAATCCGTGTCAAAATGATAAATACTCAAGGATTAGACGAGGCAGGGATAGACGGTGGAGGAATATTTCGAGAGTTTATGTCGCAGCTCGTAAAACAAGGCTTTGATCCAAGTTATGGTTTCTTCAAAGCAACACCAGAACACTTTCTGTACCCCAATCCATTTGTAAGTTAATATAGTCCTCTCTTTGATTGTATTAATTATATCAAATTATTCGTTTCATTATCTTTTGCTATCTTTCCGATGGACCGGAGTGATGGCCCAGTGGTAGAGCGTCTGCCTCACAACCGGTAGGTCATGGGTTCGAGCCCCGGCCGAGTCATACCAAAGACTTTAAAAATGCTACTCACTGCCTTCTCGTATGGCGCTCGACATATGAGAATGGAATGGTAAAGTTAAACGCGCGGAGCTACCAGTGGACCAGCCCCCCGCTGTAGCCTTCACTGCATTCGCAGACGCGTTGCCTAGGGCTATAGAAACGGAGATAGGCGCCGCCCTATGCGCCATTGGGCGCGGGAAAGGACTTTGACTTTTTGACTTGATCTTTCCGATGGCTTAAACCTTATAGTGTTCTAAGGTAAAAAAATATCCTGTCTAGGTATAGTCTCTTTACTAAGCCTTGTCACATTTTCGTTATAGTCTCTCATTTTCATAGTTGTAAATGTGGATTTCAAACTTACACCAGTCGCTAATAATCATTTGAAATATCCATTACCTTTAGTGCAATCATGTATCAGTTTGAAGGCAGTCAAAAACAAGCGCCAAAAGCGATAGTAATAGTAGAGCTAACTTAATTGCTTTTTACCTATTAATAGAGGAGCTTTATTTGATCTTCATTTTCATTTCATTTTCATTTCACATTTTAAAGGAGGGTGGCCCTTCAGTAATAACTGATTTCCAAGGGACCCTCAAGCATCAACAAGGAAGTATTTCTAGTAAATGTTGAAATATGAAGCAAGGAAATTATGCACGAGGAAGTAATTGAATCAGGCATGCATTCTACCATATGCTCTAGGAAAGGGGTGGCCAACCCCTGGCTCATGAGCCGCATGCGGCTCTTTACCTGATTTCATGTGGCTGTTACATTCATATTGAAGTTTGTGTTTCTTATATACGTTTATTCTCTTGAGTTCAGTAACATGTGAGAGGAAAGGATGAAGTTAATGCTCATGTTTCCCCATGAGTTTGATGTGGCTCTTTGTGATGTTACAGTAAATATTGCGACTCTTAGTCCCTCACTGGTTGGCCACCCCTGATCTAGGGGCAGCAATTTAATATTGCCGCTCCTTCTAAAAATAGACTGGAATAGAATGGAATGATAGTTAGAAAATATCAAAAATATTTATTTTATAAAAGTGCTCAACTTTTTACTGGTCCTCGATATTCTTGAATTTTTCTGGATTTGTGCCTATGGTTTTTTTCCTTTTTCACCAATTCCTTGGGGCTTGGGGCTTGGGGCTTGGGGCTTGGAGGGTGCCTCTGAGAGGACTTTAGTTCTGGCGCGAGTATTTAGGACCGGATGCCCTTCCTGAAGTCACCAATGGCCTGCGTTGGGCCTCGAACCCAGGACCATGTTGGTCTGAATCGAGTGCATTACCGCTAGGCCACGGCTGCTCTATGTGGGACTATGATTATTCGTAGATTATTCTTAGTGTCAAATGTGTACCTTCGTCTGAAAATGAAAGGAATCTGTTCGTATCTTTATTGATGTCTTACTTCATCATAAATCAAATCGAAAGAAGAACAGATAATAAATATTTTATTGGTCGAGCAAAAATTATTCTAAAAAATAGAATTATATTTCGAATACAAAAAAATTCCAAGTCTTGACGAAGCTTAAGGCTTGCATTATTCTTGTAATATTCCTACGTTTCAGCGATTTTAAGCCTTAGTATTGTTATGCACTTAAATCTTATAAAAAAATTATGTAGTTACCATCTTCATCGTTTTGATAGCTGAAACTTGCCTATCTTGAGAGCCAGTTAAAAACAGTTCAGGTCCGCAAGCACTGATATTGTTGATATAAGTGTATATCAGTGAAGCTTTGTTTGATCTTGTATCCGATTGTTTACCGTTTCTTAATAGAGCCATTTTCCCATTTGCTGCACAAATCCATTATTGTATTTATGTTCAACGAGCTGTCTTTTTATATTTTGCATTTCAATCTCCCCGATTACATTCAGAACGCCTTTACATAGAATAGCCACGTTTGCACGAGTTATATCCAAGACTTTTCAGTAAGCGACGCTTAAAGCCAACCTACTGTAAACTGAATGTAGCAAATGCTGCCTTTTATGTGTTCAAAAATTCACCATTCCATTGTCACGTCAAATTAATAGGCCTATTGTTGCGTCAACTAATTCCTTAGCATTCGTCATACTTATTTCTGACGTATAAACGTCATGTTAATAGTCTGTTGATATTACAGAACTTAACCACAGCACGAAAAAGCGGCAACATTCTTTTGACATACTTAAAAATCTTTCATGATCAATAAATGATTAGTCCTAACCCAAGCAAATCATTAGATGCTACTTTTACCAATTTTTATGATCACCCTAAACAAGCAATAAATTGGAATAAAATAAAATAAAATAAATAAATCCTTCTTTCCCATCAGTAAACCTAGTTACCATACTCCCCTCTTAGTTATCATACCCTTCCAACGTGCAGCCAACAGAGTTCATTAGTGATGACGTCATAAAGATATAATTTTAGAATTTTCATATTTTAACAGCATGTAATGAAAGCGCACCTCAAAACAGACGTTTGTCGATAATTTTAGATGAATAACCGCTTTTTCTTGCTGTGGTAAATGTCATGTTCTTCCTCCTAGGCGAGAGTTGTTCAATTATCCTTCAGAAAGTAATTTTTAAATTAATGCTCTTGGTTGTAGGCTGTGAAGATAGTACCAGACTGCTTGAAGCATTTCCATTTTCTTGGGAGGATTCTGGGAAAGGTTTTTGCAATGCCTTTTGTCTTTTCATATTTTTTCCTTACATTTCGCTGCCAACTGTTCTTATTTTTAACTTTCTTATTGTACCCGTTATCGTCATCATCATAATAACAAACAAAAATTAGTTATCTTCATTGCTGAAGTTTAGTCGATATGTATTAATGTTGCAGTGTGATACTTTGTAGACTCATAGATAGACTCTTTTTTTATAAGAACCATTAAAATTGAGGCATGGGCTGGCTGTTTTCCATTGATGATAAGATAAAACTCATCATTCTCTTGAGATATTTAAAAGGGAAATACGTAGCTGGGATGGCATTAACTGTAAAGGTTTTTCTTGTAATTAAGTTAGTTTTGCTTCTTTAATTAGATAGTTGGTATTAATTAGCTGTAAGCTATATATGTAACTAACTTTAAAAAGTTTTTGTGATTTGATTTTTGATTTTGATTTTTCCAGAACTTTGAGGCTGAATTGCTCTTTTTTTAGTCAGTAATGTCGCGGAAAGGCCGTAGGGCCTATAACAAAGCCCCGACTAAGGAAAAACTGAAAAATGGGAAAGTTTAAGTAGAGAGGGAGATAAGATCAAGTTTGTTGATGTTAGATTTAAAAGGTGACAAATTGTAGGATTCAAGGAAAGTAGTGGGTGGCAATGAGTTCCACAGTTGAGAAGTTCTTGGAATAAAAGATAATTTGTGAGCTAGAGTTATTAATTTGTTCTTAAATTGGTAGGGTACAGGCGATTCATAAATACATAGAAAGACAATATGCAAGACAGCAATGAATGTTTTAATTCATTGAGAACCCATTATTCAATTGTTTCATCCAAGACAGTCTCTCTTGCAGATCAATGCTTTTTATTGAAAAAAGTTTATAAACAGACAATGTTAGTACAGCATCTAGTTTCACCAATGGCAATACTATTTCGCGAAGTCAAAGAGAAGAAGTGACAAGACTACCAATTCTCAACGGGCTAGGAAGGAAAGGACATTTCATGTCCATATGCTACTGGAAGCATCCAGAAATACATTTTACAATGGTTCTTCAGCCTTAGGCTTGTTCTCAATTTGTTCTTACTTTCCCACAAATTTCAGGCTCGTGTTCTTATAAAATTGTTCTTTGAAAAAAGAGTGTACTGCATACTACATACTAGCAAATGACGAAGCAGTGTAAACGGGGCTTAAAAGTCCAAAGTGTATGTAGTCCGGGCCATTTTCGATCCTTTATCTAAGAGGATCAGCACTGACTAGGCGAACCGTATCAGTTTTGCTACGGATTACTAGGAGTAGTGTAGACGGAAGGCCAATCGGTATCAATTGTGATACGGGTCAAAAAATGATGCGTAGCTGTGATTACGGGGCCTATAAGGTCGAATGTAGTCACACTAAATTGTTAAGACTCTATGCCTGATGCTTGCGTGGCTGTGTATTTCATTTATGAAAATATTTGCTGAAGTAGTTACGTTAGTTGCTGTTACTGCTACTATCTTGAAATTTCTATGTACTATTTTTCGTAGCATTTATTTCTGTTTTTATTTAACGTATCAATCCATCTCAGCTATTTGTTTTTTTCTGTCGCATAGAACTATATACAGTACATCCTCGTTTATCCGAACCTCGTTTATCCGAAGCTCGTTTATCTGAACCTCGTTTATTCGAATGCCCTATTTTCGTCACTGAAAATTTTAAAATCTATTTATCTGACATGGTTTCACTTCCAAAATGTAGCAGCCAATGCCAGTACCACTGTGCTCCTTCATCTCCGTGAACTTGCTGCAGAAAAGAGAGCTGACAATTTGAAACAACCCACTATCCATACTTTTCTCAAATAGCTTTGTTGAATCGTACTCAAACTTTGTAAATCAGAACTAAAAGGGGACAAGATAATTGTCTCCTTTTGTCTCTTTTTCGACTAAACGCCACATTATTTGGCATATTTTGTCAAGCTTAAATGTTAAGTCGTCATTTTGGCGACCCAAATTCCTATCCTTGCTTATCCGAACGGCTGGCTCCGCATTTGAGTTCACACCATTAGGATAAACGAGGATACACTGAGTTTATTTCTTTATCCATTTTTGTGTAAGCTGATTTTTATTATCTTTTCAGATCATGTACGAGAACATGATGGTTGAATTACCGTTTGCTCCATTTTTCCTCTGCAAATTGTTAAACAAGCAAAGTGCCGATGTAGATATCCATCATCTCGAATCGCTTGATCCAGAGCTCTATCGGTAAAAATGTATTCATTTTAACTGAACAAACACAGTCTCTCATCTCATGATTGGTACAACTGCATGAAAGCTGAAAGGGGTGAACCATCTGGGTTTTTAACTTTCGGTTTTGGGAGAAATGCGAATCAGTCAAGTTAGAGTGCATCTGATTCCCGAATAAACCTACCCACGTTTATTACTTTGTTGAAAGAAATCCACTCATGACATCCTTATTGCAGACTCTGATTTATTTTTTTGAGTCTGTAATTTGATAGAAAGTTATGTAACTTGAGACATCGTACTTCTCATTTCGTTTACAGTTGAAATGATTTATGACCTGGCCACAGCTACTCATGGTTGAAATATTTTTAACCCCCTTTAGCGGGGTGAGTGGCCAATCGGCCCAGCCAGTTCCATTAGCTTAAATGAAGTTTAGCACGGCTGTGTACGGTCAGAAACTGGATGGGTGACCTTCCAGATGAACGACCAAAATAGCTCACTCCGTCGTCCTTCGGAAGGGACGTTAAACTAGGGGTTCCATGCCTGGATGCGGCATGTATAGTAGGCCTAAATTTGCTGAAAAAGTGAGGTGTAACAGCCTACTCAAAATAAAGTAAACAAACAACAGCAAAACAACAAAACAGCCCCCTCCTCTTTTAGTCCAACCACCCTTTCTTAATGGGACTTAATGGTAATTCAAACGGTTAATTCAAGTGAATTGATTCCGGATTTGTTAAGTTTATGCTACCTTCGAGACTTGTAAATCAGATTATGATGCAACTAAATTGTAGTTTGTTCTTGGCATTTGATTTTCGCTATCTGTTGCACATGAACGATATTTTTTTGAAGATTATTGACTCACGTATTTTCACATCAATTTTTTAGGAACTTGTTGTCTCTGAAAAATTATGAAGACGATTTTGACGATATAGCATTAAATTTTACTGTGATGAATGGTGATTTGGGCAATGTAGAGGTAGGGATTTGCTGCCTGTTTTCATCTACTTACGCTTGATATGCTGAATGTTTCAATTTGCAATTTACTCTCATCCACTTATGCCAGTTATGCATTTGCAATTTGTCCATTGGACCTGCGTCATGCTATGTACAAGAGCACGTGACTGTATTTTGATAAATTTTGTGTAGAGCTTAGGACTATGCTGATTTGTTAAAATGTTACAACTGTGCATTAGCAATATGCTGCAATCTTCATTCCAATTTTTCAGGTGGAGGAACTGAAGCCTGGTGGTCGAGATATCCCAGTTACTATTTCAAACAGAATTGAATATATTCATCTGATGGCTGATTATCGACTCAACAAACAGGTTTGAATCAGTCTTCTTTTCTGATCCAGTGTTTAAGTAGCATGGGGTACTAGCTAATTTCTTTTCGTTTGAAGGAAATTCAGCGTTGTATTTAACGATTACCGGTGTGATGGCCCAGTGGTTAGAGTGTCTGCCTCACAATCGGAAGATCGTGGGTTCGAGCCCTGGCCGAGTCATACTAAAGACTTTAAAAATGGTACTCACTGCCTTCTCGTCTGGCGCTCGATGAATGAGGAAGGAGTGGGGAAGTTAAACACTTGGAGCTACCAATGGACCAGCCCCCGCTGTAGCCTTCACTGCATTCACAGACGCGTGGCCTAGGGCTATAGAAACGGAGATAGGCGCCGCCCTATGCGCCATTGGCGCGGGAAGGACTTTGACTTTTTTTTGATTTAACAATTAGCTTGTTACGGATTGCTCATTATTTGCAGAAGCGGTTCGTACCGAAGAGAAATAACTTCCTGTCCAAGAAAAATCATCTCGTCCAACCCTTCAGGCTGTATTGCAATGTATTCTCACAGCTAAAATCTATCGGAGAAGTTCTTTCACCCAACTAATTACTCTTCGGTATTGCTCTTCGGCACCTATCCCTCTTTAAACAATGAATGGTCCCTTATGTACAATGTCTGCGAAAAGTCTTGGAACACTTCCTGTGATTTATGCTGTAGACGAACTACAAAATCCCCTCCCCCGTACAACAATGTTGTTTGAAGGTGATAGGAATAGCACTGGTGGGAGAAGTGGTATCTTTCCAAATAGTTAAGGACTTCGGCTATCGATCCAACATTGTATCGAGGGGGAAGGGGGCTCACAGTTGTCATTTCTGCGGCGAAAATAGGACGGGGGTGGAAAATTCCTAACATTGTATGGGTATTCCAAGGACTTTTGGCAGACATTGTAGCTGCGCTTTGAAGACAAACAACTTGGATATTCTAACTGGAAGGGAGATATGGCTATTGCTGGACTGGATTCGTTTGGACATCTGTCACTTCCTTTGACCTTCATACCCAATACAAACATTTTTTTAAGACACCTAACTTTTTCCGAGATTCAATATTCTTTATTTTCTCTGGTTTTGAGCCAAGGATTGTTCCTAAATTATTCTCAAGTGTCAATGGTGTAGCCTGGTCTGGAAATGGAAAGAATATATTCAAATCTTTGTTGATATCATAAATGATCATAAAGCAAATGAAAAGAGGACCAGAATTAATAAATATTATTGATTGTCCAAACGTTAATCTAGCAGCACCATTATAGCTCAAATACACAAAGATTCTAGGTCTTGGCAAAGCTTGATCCTTGCATTATTCTTAAATTATTCTTAAATTTCAGCGATTCTGAGCTTTAATATTCTTATAAACTTTAACTTAATATCCTTATAAACTTTATTCTTAAACAGTGAAAAGTATGTACCCTTACAATGCTAGACGTAAGACTCAACTTTCATATAAGTATAGCCCAAAGCTCAGGAAAATGGACATTGAGCCAAGATTTGGTGACAGTTGAAGTATGTTTAAATTTAAGCCATGCATATACGAGCATGCAATTTCCCCTTCAAAACTGACGCATCTTCTTTCCAGATCAGAGCACAAAGCAATGCATTTAGAGCTGGGTTATCAGATGTCATCAATATAGAGTGGTTACAAATATTCGATCACAGAGAACTGCAGGTTCATAATTTCGTTTACACTCTTTTAGTGTTAAGTATAACTTGCTATATTTGACTGTACATGGGTGAGGTGGCTTAGTGGTTAGAGCGCATGCCGCCTGTGCGGAAGGTCTACGGCAGCAGATGGGTACCCGGTAGCAACATTTGGAAGATAAAAGCGGCGAGGAAAGGAAATGGTTACCCTACATCACATGCCGATGGCTCATGAAAGGTTTCCTCTCTAGCAGGCACTCCCATACGTACGAAAGTATATGGCGGGACTACCTTTACTTTTACTGTACTATATTTGTACACATGAGCTTTTTTACGAGTGTGAATGGAATTTCCTACTATCTATTGCAGAGCCTAAATTTCTGCCTACTGGCAGGTTTCTTAATAGTGTCATCAATAAGGGCTTGACACTGCTGAAGAGAATCGCTTAAGAATTGTGATAGTTTTACAGTGCATGACAAAAGGGATCATCCACCTGTTACGTAGCTCCTTCAAGGGGGAGGGAAGGTACCTGAATTTGTTACGCTATTGTTTACTTTTTGGGAGAGCTATGTTACGGAGCGTTTTTCATGATCATTAAAGGATTAGTCCTAACCCTAGCAAATCATTAGATTCTACTTTGCCAATTTTTATGATCACCCTAAACAAGTCAATAAACCGGAATAAAATATAATGAAATAAATAAATGCTTTTTTCCCATCGGTAAACCTAGTTACCATACTTTCCTCCTAGCAACGTAGTTATCATACCCTCCCAATGTGCTGCCAACAGAGGTCATTAGTGATGACCTCATAAACATATAATTTTAGAATTTTCATATGTTAACTACATGGAGTGAAAGCGCACCTCAAAACTGGCGTTTGTCGATAATTTTAGATGAATATTGTCAAAATGGACCGAAATGCAACCATTTGAAGGCAGAAAACTTGCTATGCAAGCGTTAAGAACCAGTGATTTGATAGGAACTATGCCAGCATTCAATTGCCTATATCTCGCTGATTATTTTTCAGATCGAGCTGAAATATGTCGATCGTTGCTATTTCTAAGTGCTCTTTCAGAATTTAAAGCCAAAATCAAAATACTCAAAACTAGACTTTTGTGACGACAGACTAATGAGCTCTATTTTTTATTGCTAGTCGATCTGTTGCATTAGGGACGGGTAAAATTTTTCCATTGAGATCAAATGTATGACGCCTGGCTTTTGAATGGAACAAGAAGGGTTGGAGCTATATGCATGCAATGTTAATTAATTTTGTTCATAAGGATTTGTCAATAATAGCGTCTAATGTCAATGGTATAAGGATTTGTCAATGGTAGCGTCTAGTTTAATTGGAAGCGTCTGATGAAATTGTTCAATGGTACCATCTGATTAAAATGTCTCTTCAATGGTAATGTCAGTGATGTGCTGAAGCACTTTCTTTTGGGGGGGGGGGCCTTCTGGCCAACTGACCAACTATTTTTACTAAAAAAGGTCAAAGAAAATACTGTGGCTAACTCTCTTACAGCATGGCTGAGTTTTGACCAACTTTCTTCAAAATTTGAAAATGTTGGGGTCGCGACGCCCCCCACGCCCCCATCGGCACATCCCTGGGTATTATTATTGTCAAAAGCAGTGTCGATCAAAATTTAGATGATGAAATTAATCTTGAATATGATTCTCGTCGTGGCCCTTATTCTTCAAAGTTATCATTAGCCAAACTCCTAATGTTGTGGACCGTAATTTGCTAGTCCCTGCAATGCGCGATCATTCCACTTCTACTGTAGCACAATAACTCATCATTTTGACGTCATGTTTCAGGTTCTTATTTCGGGAGCACCCGTTCCTGTAGATCTTGATGACTTACGAGCTAATACAAATTATTCTGGTTAGTATCTATTGCGAAATCCTTAACAATACTTATAACAAGTCTTCTTAACAAGAAGGATTGTATGATACTGTTATAGCTATGGTATGATATCTTAACAAATTTATAATACTATAGTATCATACAATCCTTCAAGAGCATTCTTGGTTTCAGTACGCTTCCCTTCTTTCATTTGCAAGCTTATTTTTATATGCATCGACTTTCATCCAGAGTAGAAACGGTTTGAACAATTAGCTGTGTTGTGGCATCTCATAAATCTTCGAAATGAAGCAAAACATGCTAATTTTTCCAGGCAATGAATTTATGATAATCAATGGTGATTTATATTTTTCATCCTATAGATATTTTATGCTTTCACTATTGTGACACAGGCTGTTTACAATATATTTGTCATAACTCAGAATCAGCAGCCGTGGGATTTTATTTGCCAAGCAATTGTAACATCCTTGATGACAGCATAAAACGAGAAAAAACTTTAGCATGTTTCCAGAAGAGGATAGGCAAATGGTCTGGAGCTTGATGCACTTGTAAAATCGATAGTCCACCCTGCCTACATATTTATGCATACATTATTTTCATGCATGCTTTATTTTTATTTTGGGTCTTATTCCCTGTAGATTAAAGCATTAATTTGTTTTGAATAGTTGGTTTTAATTAGTATTTCTATTTACTATGTACCTTTTTTACCAACCTTAAATGTATTGATTAAATGGTTGATTGATTGATTGATTGATTGATTAATTGGTTGATTGATTGAAGCAATAAACCGCTACCTATAGTGTTAACCGTCTATATGACATGCAGTTTATACACAGTAGAAGCCTGTATAACAGAAACTCACTTTTAAGGGCCCAGGCTATAGAGGTTTTTATACAGGAAATATGAGTAAATATTTGAACCAGTGAGTTCAGGAACGCAATACAAGTAGAGCCATGCGTTTCGAAAGCTACCATAATGAAACGAAAAATTTCGAAACATTAAATTTCTTGTGGATATTTGCAATCAATCGTTCCTATCAGATATCATTAAACAGCCTATCTTTAATAAATAGCTCCGTAAAAGTCCTTGCCATTTTGATTGCAAGAACTTGGAAACTTTTTAGGTTACACGTATTTTTTTGTTAAGAAACTTAAGTCTGGTGCTGGTAGGCAGTTTCTTAAATTTTCTGGCCACTTTGCTACCAAAAGTTTCTTATGCGTCTCTTAAAATTTTTAGGTAATGAATTTTTTAAACTTGCTTCCAAGGTGAAGTAAATAGTTCACTCACATTCAGAACACAATAAAAAGGGGAATTGACATGATAAAAGGGGTTCTATCTCGATGAAAAAGAGAACTTTCATGACAAAAGGTGCACTTTCACGATAAGGAGGGAAGCTTTTATAATCAAATGACTAATTATGTGGAGATCTGTAAACAGTTAAGCTCATTGAACTTCATCAGTGTCAAGTTGAAGTCAAAACAAATTTTTTAATGGAAACTTCTTGAGTGTGCAATTTACTGAGAATTATCCCAAACTGCATGTCTGTTGTAGTGTTGCACTATACAGTGGTGTTCAATGTCAAGACTGTGTCAAGTGTCAACTCGGAAAATTAGAACTGCAAATTACAAAAGTTTCTTAGTTTTTTCAATTTGGTTGGGGTTGTTTCTTAACTTTCGAGAAATTGAGCCTAACGTTTCTTATAAGCTGAGTCTTATTTAAAAAAATGCATGCAAGTTGGATTCTTTTTTGAGCTATTAAAATACTTGAGTTTTATGGTAGAGGTTCTTAAAAGTTGTGGTTCTTTTATCCGGATTTTTACTGTATTTGTCATCTATGATATTTTGAGATATTTTGGTGTATTATCCTCTTGTATCACTTCATGCTACTTTGCCCTTTTCTTCAGGTGGTTATGCAGACGACAATGATTACATTGTAGCCTTATGGTCGATACTCGAGGAACTCAATGATACACAGAGAAGAAAATTCTTGAAATTCGTCACAAGCTGCTCAAGGCCACCACTACTTGGTTTCAAAGTATGCAGTTAATTTTCAAATTCTAAAAGCTCGAGTGTGATGCTTTTTATGTGAAAATTGCAAATTGGGTTTTTATGTCAAAATTGTGAATTGAGTTTTTATGTGAAAATTGTGAATTGAGTTTTTATGTGAAAATTGTGAATTGAGTTTTTATGTGAAAATTGTGAATTGAGTTTTATGTGAAAATTGTAAATTGAAGAAGTGTTATGAATAGCATACTTTTGTTTTTTATTTTACGTCAGTCCAATATCTTGTTTAAAAGTAGGACAAGTGCTCAACACCATACGTCATTTGATGGTATTTAGAACTGGATTTTCAAGCTTTGCTTCTCTTCTCCTCCTTCCTCTCTCGTTTTCTTCTTTTTTTTTCTGTTCCCCTTCTCTTTTTTCATTTTCTCTTTTTCCATTCTCTTTTCCTGCCCTCTATTCCTTTTCATTTTCCTTCCTCTTTTGCTACCCTCTACTTCTTTTCTTTTCGTTCTCTTTTTTTCTTCTTTCCTTTCTTCTTTGTTTTTCTTCACTCATGTCTTCTCTTTTTAACCTTTTTTGCTTCTCCTAATACAATATCTAACTTCAAAATTATTGTTATTTGAGAAATTCCGCAGAGATATTGAAAATTGTTGTATGGTCTTCTCTCTTGCACTTATATCCTTTATGTCTGTATAATTTACATTTTGATGTAGGCTCTTCCCCCCTTCTCATAGTTTTTATTATAACCTAAATCAGAAAATATATCTGAGTATGCTAAGGTATTGTACTTGTATTTTGTTTATGAAAATTCCGCTAACTTTTCATATTCCTGTTTTCATCTTTAGGAGCTAGAGCCCAAGATGTGCATTCATTTTGGCGGGAACGAGGATCGTTTACCCAGCGCAAGCACTTGTATGAACATTCTAAAATTACCTCAATATGAAACGAAAGAGATCTTGAAAGCGAGACTGATATATGCAGTAGAATCTGAAGCTGGTTTTGAATTGAGTTGATAGTAAATAGTTGAGTAGTATGACATCGATAAAAATTCAAGCGCAAATATGTTCTTTGTTTAAAATTAGTATGCATTTACCAATACTTATTGTTGTTTTCTACGTTCTATTTCTTTTTCGATTGACTTTCCAACAACCATCTATGGTCTTCTTTTGTTTTATGTCTGTGTTACGATGGGTATCATTTAGCGTTAATACCTTCCCGAACACATCCATTGCTAAATTTTCTACGATATTCTCACCAATCAGCATCAATATTTCAGCGATGTGTTTCATGTACAGAACAAAATTTGACTTGTAAGTTTTTTCTTGGTTGAAAAGAACAATTCTTGCCTGTTAGGCAGAAGCTTGTTTTAATCAATAAAAATGGCAGAACAAATTAGGCTATTGTATAACGAAGCTACGTAGTTGCTAAGTCCATTGACTTGCAACAGCCTATTTGGTTGCTTGTGTAGAGAGCAGTACTAGAGCCCAGGACAAGTAGTGTACCGGTGAGGAAGTCATCCAATGATGTATCTAACATAATATAGCAGATTATCATAATAATTTAAAGTTGAAAATATTTAGTTATAGAGCCTAGCTTTAGTAACTGTTGAACAACAAAATGCTTTTATCTACTACTTAGTGCTACACACAACACAATTCGAAAATTAGATTGCCCACATAATTACACAAAAATGCTCTGTATCCCAGTAGCTAAAACTTCTCTCAGTTTTTCTGTCTTTTATCGCAAGCTACCAGCAATTTTTGCTATTTCTCGCCTTAGATAGCTGAGACAGGTAATGTCGTCTATAATTTGCAATCTTTGAACATTTTGTAAGGTGTTTACCATCATTTGTCAAGCCAGGCCATTTTGTGTAGAAGCTTAATTTATGTTAACTCTATTAGTATGAAAATACAACTTCCTATCTGCTTCATAGTGTATGTAATCCGAGCGTCAGCTAGGCGTAAAATTTTGGTAATACTCATTGGAGAAAATCCACAAGGATTCACAGTTCATTTTACTGTACCTCACTTGTTTGCAAACTCAGAAAATGCCCACTAGAAAAACATTTGCTGACTGCATGATCTTTAGACAGTATCTGAATATGAACGAAGAACCCAGCAAGAAATAGTGTTATAGTTTTAAAGTCTATGTATTTGTTGATGGTAAATGTATATTTTCTATTTTCGGCGACTGTTTTGATGAAATTTACATTGATTACACATTTCTTTATATAAATACTGTGGTTTACCTTAGTTTTAAAATTCTTAATTTTGCTTATTTTTAAGCCTAAAATTATTCTTGAGCAAAAACGGTAAAATTTCGCTTGAAAATCAATGAACAACTTTTGTTAATGTGCTACTTTGTCGTAAGTACGAAGCATGAACAGAACAACGCTGTAAATAGGATACTGCACGAAAAGGACTTCATCAACAAACTAGAATTCTGGAGGAAACATGAACCTTTAGATCACTCTCAGATTATTCTTCAATTTTAGCGAAATAGTATACCTATAGACTATTTTTTTATGATACAGTGTGTATCTGCATATTTTGTAGGACGAATTGAGTAAATTAGTGGTTTTTGCACTTGATTACCAACAGATATTAGCTTTGAGGTAGGTGAAACTACTGTATTCGTAAATTAGATTCCAGGCTACTTTTTTGGTTAGTAGATGCAATCGTATATACGCTTGAAAAGTAGCATGCAAAAATAAGGCCAAAGTGAGGAGAAAACATGATGTTTTCTATTGCATATTGTTTTTTGTAGTAGCTACGCAACTTTCTCGTATTACCATTCTGACTGTCTCTCCCACAATGGGAAGTCATTTTCGCCCACATCATTGATGCACTGTTGCTAGGCTACAGCGGCCAAAACAGCAACACCACTTCTTGGACAAAGACGATGACATGCGATAATGGAAGTTGTATAATATCGTTTTCCAGTGAAAAACAGCACTAATCTGCTTCAAAACCACGTATCCTCACAATCTTGCCTTGCTTCCGTAAATCTACGTATCAACTAGCACATTTTAGGTTATATCTAGCGGGAGAGTGGCAATATGCAGCCCATCGAAGTTCGTGTCAGATGTAGGCCCATAAATGATAACGAGAAATCTCGGGGAGCAACCAGAGTTGTAAAAATAAGTGGTGACAGAATTTTGCTTCACAATCCGTATCCAACAAGTGGACTTAAAGAACACAACTTTGCATTCACTAGCTGCTATTTCTGGGATGCTACAACAGAGCAAGTTTACAAAGACATCGGAGATGCTCTTGTTCGTCGTACGCTTGAAGGATACAATTCAACGATTGTGGTTTATGGCCAGGTTGGATCTGGAAAAACCCATACGTTGACGGGCTCGATGGACGAGCCCGGTTTACTAAATAAAATCAGCCAAGCTTTGGCAAAAGCTGTTGAAGATTCATCTAAAGATAGGAAATGTTTCATGACTGCATCATTTGCAGAAATTACCGATGAATCTGTGCATGATTTATTAAATCCAAGTGGTCGTGATTTGAAAATCAGAAAGCACCCTCATCTTGGGACTTATATTGATGATATTGCCGAGCTAAAAGTTAACACGCATGAAGACATCGTGCGTCTCCATGATCAAGGCAATAAAGTCAGCAAATTTACTGTGTCGGATTTTGAAACTTCAAGAGCGAAAGCAAGCACAGTATTTACGTTGAATTTTGAACAAAAGGCCGTTGGAAGAGACAACGCATCTGCATTACAATCAAAAATATCCTTCATAGATCTTGCTGGCTCAAATCATAGCAATCAGTCAGAGGATGCAGCATTTGTATCAAAGAGTATTGCTACACTGTCATCAGTTATTTCAGCACTAAACAACCCAAAAAGCTCATCCCCACAATTTAGAGATTCCGCCTTAACAAGGCTCATGCAGGATGCTCTCACTGGAAACTCTTTCACCACAGTTCTTTTAAGTATTTCACCATCTGATGCAGATTATTATGAAACTCTCTCTGCACTACAAGTTGGCACATCAATTCAAAGTTTGAAGACAGAGCCACAAAAAAATGAAAATGACACAGCCACAGTAATTGCTGAACTACGTGATAAAATAAATAGATTACGAGATAAAGTGTCAGGTTCCTCTGGAGTGATTGCTGATGCCCCAGACCCTAATGATATTGAACGTATGGAAGAACTGGTGAAGGATTTACAAATTACGAAATTACAAACATGGGAAGAGAAGGAGCGTATGTCAGACATGTATGAAGAAGAGAGACAACACCACCTATCTAACAGAGGAATCCTTGACTGGGTACTTGATTCAATGAAAAAGGAGAGCAAAGAAATTCAGCAAAAGTTGGCAGTATTGCAAAAGGAAAAAGACAAATTAATGATTGACTATAAGGAGAAGAGAAAGGTTGTGGATGACTTGAAGGATACTTTGCAAGCAATGATTACTGAGTACTCAAAATTAACTGAGATGGGGAAAGCTGGGGATGAAGAAGGGAAGAGAAAAGTTGCTGAAATCCATGGATTGAAAGAACAATTAAAGCAAGAATCTGAGGCAATGAAAAAAGTAAAGCAGCACTTAAAAGATATTCAAGACAAGCAGAGAAGTGAAAAAGAAGATGCAAAATCTCAAACTGTAGGTATGAAAGGCAATTGGGAACTCATTCAAAAGCTTGAAACAGAGAAGAGAGAAAAGCTAGAAAAGGAAAACTTAGCAACATTAGCTGATGAAATGGACAGAATCAAAATTGAATCAGAGCAAGAAAAGGCTGATTTAAAATTAAAGACTACACAAGGGGATCAGTATACAGAAGAGAAGGCACTCAAGATAGAAATGGAGTTAATTGATTTAAAAGCTGAAAAGTCAGTCATGGCAATCAAACTTAAATCCCTTGACACAGAGAAAAAACAACTCAAAAAAGATCTAGAGGAAGTGTACAAAAGGCACAAGGAAGAACAAGAACTTCAGCAACTTCAACATTTCCAAACTTTCAGAAACTACAGGCAAGTATTTGAGGAGCAAAGAGCATCACTCGAGCAAAGATACAGAGCATTATTGGAAGATGCAATTCAGGATGCAATATTTTTGTCATCAAGAAACCAAGAGCTTGTTGATGAGAATCAAACCCTTAGACAGGAGATTGCTGACCTGAAAGACAAAATGAGCACAATTGGCAATAGGCCAACATCTCCTCTATCAGAAGAATAGGTAATTGTTTTAGAAACAGTCTTAAAATGATGCTTTTACTTTGTGATGAGTGAGGTGAGAAGACAGCATTTTTGGCAGAACAGTATAATGGATTGGGAGTTCCTTTGCCATCAATCTTCCTAGATTTGTAGCAAATTGTGTCTTTATTCAAAGACACATTTGAAATTGCTAAGCACTGTGATTGTCCCTATTGCTTAGAAGTACCCTTGTGTCAAATAGAAGGGGGATGCTTGTTCATTTCTAGATTTCCTTCCAGCCCTCAGGGCTTGTTAAGACCCCCTGCTTATAACTTTTTGCCTTGATAAGGTTTTACCAGTTCAGTAAGTGTAATGCTGTATATTGTATTGAACTTAAATGTACTGGTATAAATCAGGAGTGTCAAGCATGCAGCCAGTGAGGTAGATCCAGTCCAACAAGACCTTCAATTTGCCCCATGAACCAATTTTGAACAAACTGAAATGAGGTGTTTGATGAAGTCATATCAGCATACTTTACATTCTTCATCCTTAAGGAGTCTGGTGATTATGAGAGTGAAACCTTTAGAGTAGGTAAGCTTTAATTATCATCAATTTGGATTTGCAGTGTATCCTCAAAAAGTCATTTGCTGAATATATGTGTTAAAATGTATATATTTGACTTATTGTAGCTTATTTCATGCTCAGCTACTAATGAGTAGTAGGCTAACAATTACCAGTATTATAAAATGATTATTAGATTATCAATTTTTTAAAATTGACCTTGTGAAAACTTGCACTTATGAACATGAAGGTGTCTATCTTTTCAGATTTCTTTGTTTGAATGGTCTAACTTATAGCTTAGTATTTAGTCTTTGGAATACTCTTGCTCTTTCTTAATACAGAACATTTACTTTGTAAAGCTAGTGATGCAAAAGTTCTGATGGTAGGAGATTTGCCAGACTACTTTGTTTTTAGCCTGATTCCTAACTTTTGGAACCAGACATAAGATAAAGTTATTTGTTTGGAATTTAACTGGCATTATTTGGCATAGGTCTCAATCAAGGGCAAAACTTAAGGGGTGGTATGGGGGATGAGCAAAACCCAACCTTGAAAATTTGTGGCAGTACAATGTATTTCTGCATTGCAACTTACTGGACTGAGGACCATTTTCTCAGCTTTTGCTGCAAAAATAAAAAGTCAAAGAAAATTTTTGCAGAGTGAACCTCTGACACCCACCAAAAATATATTGAAGTTGTGTCCCTGATCTCAATGATTGTTTTTCAAGTCTAAAGGAAAGTTGTCAATGATGTATAAGATCAATATGCCTTTAAGAATTAAAAGCTAGTATAGAAAAATGGTTCATGCCCAATATGTCAGTCAAAACACACACTTGTCCCTGGCCCCATTTCACATATGTACAAAACTAGATCAAGAAAATAGAGGCAAATACATAGGTAATGCACATGTACTTGCTATAACACTATGAAAAATGATAAAGTTCACATTTACTGATAACAACTGAAACAATCACTTTGCAAATAACCATCCAAAGAGTTGATGGAAATAATACATGGATTAAATAGTTTGTTTTCCCTGATTCATCCCTGACTTGGATAAAAGTTATTGAAAATTCCCTGACTATCTTGGGTTTTTTGCAAGTTTTCCAGGTTCTCCAGGTCCAGTATGAACCCTGACTCAACAATTTCCAAAATCTAGCACCTAAGTGCAGCTAAACTTGTTCCTCTGAGCTGTAACTGGAAATTACTTGTCCATGGACTGTTTGTAGGAGCTATTGAGCTTAAACATGTAAGGCAATAGCTGTTAATAAAAAAAACCAATGGTGAACTGATTATGCTAAAATAGCAGAGTGAACCAAGCTCTAGAAGCAATAGATGCTGCATTGGGGAACTCAAATGCATAGACTGATTTACCTGCAAATGTAGGGGGTGCTACATCCACAATTCTTAAATACAATTTGGTAAACTCAACAATATGTTTTTGTACTATGTGGTAAACTCTGCAATATCCTCAAACCATTCAGTAAACTTCAAAACATTAACTTGCCTTTTTAGTACATGGGTGGCTTCCTTAGGGGCAAAGCTTGTGGTTACTTCAATAAAAAGCAAATATTTAAGATATGACAGCAATTAAAGTGAAAACTGGGTGTGATTTTATTATCCAGGCACCTAAATGGTATGGGGGCCAAGACCCATCATAATTCTACACCCTTGACAGTTATCTCTTCATCTGTGCCAAGGTCACAAAAGACAACTAGCCACCTTGATTATGAAATTCAAAAATAGTCACAAGAAAAATTGAAGCTATCTGTAGAAGCAACAACACAAAGCAAATTATTCCAAAAGTATCTCATAGTAAACCAAGAAAATATACACTAGTATATTTCAATCTTATGAACTATGGAAAGCTAAACCCAGTACTGAGCTGTTTGATGAAATAATCACGCAAATCAAATTTAAATTTCTCATACCAATGAACTAACTTAGTTCTCCTCTTTACTACATAGTCAAAAGATAGCTTTCTCTCATTTACAATAAGTTCTGGTAATTCTTTCCAGCTCTTTATATATATTACAGGTGCATTCATTCTTTTTAACATTCTCAATGGAACCATGCCAAGCTCATTTGGTCCAGCAGGACCACAATTTCCAGGTGTTAAAATATCTTCAACAACTGGAACAGATCCATATGACATTGCCTCATAAATGCGATAGCATTCTGTGTTTTTGCCTACTGGACAAAGTGTAATGTCACTGTCTCTCATAGCATTTTGGTACAGTTCACTTGAGTCTTTTGTTTCAGAAGGAAGCCAGCTTTCTCTGGTGTGAACAAAACAAGGACCCTTGATCAAACCATTTGATGTCATAATTTTCATCAATTGACTCCTTGAAGAATTCTCGTAGAGTGTACCAAGAAAATTGCAAATATACTTTCTTTTATCTTGAAGGAATATATGGCTAGCATGGACAACTGGAAATTGTCTGTATGTTGCTACACCAAGAGGCCAAGGGTGAAAATTTTTATCATCTATATAAGGAACATCGTAAATAATAAATGCAAAATTGATAAATCCACCATTTATTTTCATGTAAGGCATTAGCCATTTATTGTTGCACTGCTCATTACCTAACAGAACCACTGCAAAATTTTTTAAATTCTCCATTCCCCTTATAGAATCCAACCAAGTTATTGCAAATTTGACCTTGGCAGGCTCTCTTCCATTAATGAATAAAACTGCATGCACAGTATCACTACTAACAGTTTGCGGTGTGAGCATTGGGCCTGTCCTAAAGTGAAAGACAAAATTACCAATTTTCATTTCACTATATTTCAGAAAGTCTCCGTGAATGCTTTCCAATGAGCCTTCAAAAATATGCTGCCAGAGGTACAATCCTATTGCTGCTTTACTCCACAATTCTATATGATGCACTTTTGCTTTCCACTGAATCGAAAGCGTTGGTTCAATAACTTGTCCCTTTTTGAAGTCCCCATCATGTAGCTGAACACTGTGTTTTAGAGCAGCTCTTTCCTCTTTTAGAGACCTATTATAGTCTGCTATTACTTTCATGAGTACAAAAATAGAAAAAGCTAAATAAAATATGCCAGTTAACTTTAAAAGCGTTCTCAACTTCATAATAGTAAGTATGGTAGCAGCCAATATGAAAGTAAACTTTGGCTTGTAACTTGAAATAAACAAAACATTTAATTGTTGTTGTTGTTGTAGCTCTTGTCCACATGCAGACACCATGCTTCACATGCTCGCTTTTGTGCGCGATGATGTCTGAAAAAATAATGCTATGTGCGTATTAGGCGCGTATTAAACGCGTGCAGATGTCGAAGCGCACGTACTGCTTGCTAACTGCGTGCGCAATATGTTTGCATGTGCAGTGCAAGCTTTCCAATATGGTGGCAATGCTGTGTTGGTAACAGAGTTTTGCAAGTGCTTGGAAAGGCAAAGTGTGGTATCAAAAAATGGGTGATAAACTTCAGGTAGGGAACCTTATGAATGTAGCTTGAAATTAATCTATCTTTGTATGTCACGTTTGTGGCTAAATCTACTGTAGTCTGAACAATCAAGTCCCCAACCTTCATAATTAGCCGCAGGGGTGCCGAACAATCGTGGGGCAGGAGGGGCAGAAGTTTGGCAAAGGGCACTTGCACTGATTATGACATCATAATGACGTCAGAATTTGAACTTCAGGGTAACTTTTCAGAAATATATGCTCCCAACTATTGCTGCATTTTGTGGCAAGTCATGAATTCCTGAGGATAAGAGAGATTGAGCCTGAGAGAAGAACGAGTTTAAGAAGAAAATGTGAACAACTTAAATCAGTAGACTGCAAAAGAAGGCCACTTTTGCCCCCTTGCCCCCGCTCTTCAAGGGCAGTGGGTGTGCTGCCCCCTTTGCCCCTGTGCGCTGGCACCCCTGATTAGCCATTTTACATTGCTCTAAGAGGTTTGGGGGGAAATGGCATTTGTCTATGAAATGTTTATAATGATGGAACTGGAAGGAGAATGTCCCATGATTACTATGTATATGTTAGTAATCTTTTGTAAATTTGTCTCCAATTATTTGTAGTTATGATGACAACAATTTTGATTTGGAAGAATTTGAAGATGATTGTTTAATTTGAAATTTGTTGGTTCAATGACTATTTTTGATTCTTTCCAGGAAGAAAAGCAGATTGAATTAACAATAGATAAGCTGTTAACAAAAGTCCAGGATCTAAAGAGCACATTAACATCTTTTCTTATCAAGCTAGAACATGAAAATCCTAATTGGTAATACATGTATTTCTTGCATTGGAAACTAATAGTACTAAGAACTTAGAATTTTAATTTATGTGGTGATTCACTATCTAGGTTTTGGTTGAGTATCTATCTGACTATTGAATAGATGACTTTAAAAATCAAAGTATATTATTGTTTACATTCAAATGGCTAGTGTATACCAGTCAAACCTAGTGCATGCATATATGTGAAGATCTAGAATGACAATGTCTCTCACTTTATGAACTTCTGTCTGCATTTTTTCATAAATTCTTTTCACCTACTTAGTGGAATGCATATTTGAATTTTCTACTGTCGTCACGAAGTAGCCCTGGGATGTTTAAGGGCTATTTTGTTTTACTTGCAGTTCATTATTTAAATACAATTTTGTTTATTATGCTCTACTCTCATCTGTGTACACAATTTTATTTATGTATGTATTCCAAATATTTTCCAGGCCACAGATGCTTGACAGCTTTGCTGTGTTATCAGGTAACATATTTATATGCATAATTTATTTGTAGAGAGCAAGTTTTCTGCCATTAGTGTGGATGTTTGATAATATTGTTTGAAACCCAGCCTCAGATGTTTCTCAGTGATGTGCTGGCTGGAGGGACTAAGGGGCACATGTTCCATTAAATTGACTCTTTAGGGGCACTAAACCAAGAAAATGATGTTTTGACATAATTTTTGAGGTCTGAGAGGGCACCAGTTTAAGGTCTGAGGGGGGCGCTATTTTTCCCAGAAATGAAAGTGCCCACCTAGAGAATACTCTCCCAGCATGCTACTGATGTTGATACAATATTTCTTACATTCTCTAAGCTTCCAATAACAATAAATACCTAAATTAGGCAACACTGACTTGAGAAACAGAATGCCAAGCTTTGTTTAGGATGCATTGGATGATGCTTTTATTGTTTCTTGTTTAATAAAAAAGTTTCTTGGAAAAGCAGTTTTCTCAAGTTAATATATGAAATTCAGCTTGCCTGTGTTTCTTAAGTCTTTCCTAATGTTTCTTATAGACATGTTTCTTATAAAAAATGCATGCGTTTTGTTTGGAGAGGGTGCAGTACATTTTTTATAACAAGCAACACTTTCAGCTCATTAGGGACCGTTTATTATTTACACCTCAGGTTGGGACTGAAGAGAAATGTTTATTTGAGTAAGTATTTTTGTCACTATAAAAATAATAGTTACCCAACCATTATAGAGCCATTAGAAGTGTGCTACCCAACCTTTATTAGACAAAAAATGATTTACCCAACCTTAAAGCTTCCTGAAAAATCATTTACCCAGCCTATTTCTCTTCAGGCCAACCTGAGATATGGTGAGCTATCCCTTAATAAAGAAAATTTACCATGTTGCTTTGTAGCACATGCTCTCTTGATTTCATCAATTTCATTTTCACGTTAGGACAAATGAATACAGTGAACAAATTGATCAAAGGAGATAGAATACCAACCTTGCGTAATCTTGTCCTATTTCCAATATTGGTCTCATTAGATAAAGATGAATCACTTGAGGTTAGTGTCTTCTCTTATCCTACTGCACTTATAACTTTCATGTTGCTTACTCTTCCTAGTTATTGGTATAGTTATAACTTTTTATGAACATGCTATGAAAATTTTATTGGGGAATTGTTCTGACAAGTCGCACAGTTATGGCGCACATTTCATGGTCCTCAAATATCCCTCATGCCTCCACAACAAAACTAAAATCCTCCCGAAGTTCACAGTTTAATTAATAGTAAAAGATCAATGCTTTATCATAACATGTGAGAAAATATATATTTATATCACGAATCGAGTACAAATATACACAAATAGTACGACATTCCACGTGAACGCGAAACACCTACTTCGCTATTCAATGCATAATCGGAACCAGAACGGGCATTTTTGAGCACAAGTAGAATAGTAGCCGAAATTTATGTTTACTCAAACATTCTATGAAATCACAATAAGCTTTATGTACAAATTGCAAATGCTAATCTTCTTGATTTCGAATGCAATACTGTTCTTCGAGAGAGCTTCATAAAATTCTCAAGCCGGGGTTTCATCGTGCAGTTAATCTTAAAAGTGTAAACAAATAGGTGCGAAAAAATTCAGTATTGTTATTCAGAATTTTTTGAATAGATTTCACAAAACATTGAAGGCGAAGAAATGTGAAACGGTTTTCCGAATCGAAGGCATATACTGTATTTGTAACGTGTTGTAAGACGTCTTCACACTACACACACCAACCTAGGTTCGCCCCAGATTTCAACTAACCCAGATTAGTTTTTCCGAGTGTGGAGGAAAAGGCGGAAAGAAAGAAAGCTACTGATATAAGATACTATGAGAAAAATCATGAACGCAAAATTGCCATGGTAAGTGAAAGGCGAGCTCAGAAAAAACAGCGGCCTTAAACAAGGCAACAAGTGCTGAAAGAAAGTGCTAAGAAACGAAGACCAGAAAAAAACTGGCAGAGGAAGCGAAAAGAGGAATATTATGAGAAAAATGCAGAAAAAAGAGTTAAACGGTTCAGAGAAAAAGAAAAAGGTAAATTGAAGAGCAGGAAGATAGTTGCATAAATGCGACAGATAATGTGTGTTGAGCCACACTATCCAGTTCTACCTGCAAACACCGGGTCGTAAAAGCCTGTACCCTTTACCAACTTTAAACACTCTTCCAAGAACACCAGAGAAAAATGCACCCGTGCACGATGAAAAAACGCCAGAGGGAGCAAAATAAGCCTTTCAGCTGACACTTCAGAAGCTATACAGCACCTCAAAACATCTGATTAAATGATAAAAGAGCTGCCAACACTGCTTCCATAGCTGTTGCATTTTGGAACTAAAGCGTCTTAAAGTAAAGCTAAGAAATCTCTCAGAAAATTCAAATCTAGAATATGATGATTAGGCACAGAGTAAAATATCTATTTTTATTCTATATCAGGTAGACGTTGATTGATATACCTGAATAAACATATATTTATCATCATAATTATTCCCCATGCGTATAGTGGTATCGCAATTCCGTCATTTGGCTACTTTTGAGCTAATGTGGCCTATAGCTTTCTCAGAGCGTCTGGCAAACCTCGTCAAACATTGCTTACATTCAACTGCTGTATTGCAGTAATGTACACTTGTTCCTCTACATTTCTTCGTCGCTGGTCTCTTCGTACATGTAACGTTCTAAAAGGAACCACACTTTATAAGAAACCAACAATGTCTGCCAAAGACGAACACAAAATCTCCTTCCCCCTAAAACAATGTTGTTTGAAAGGCATGTGACTAGCATGATTGGATGAAGTGATGCCTTGCCACATAGCTAAGGGCCCTGGCTACTGATTCAACATTGTATAAAGAGGGAAGAGGGTTTACACTCTCGTTAATGCCTCGGAAATAGAACTGGGGTAGAAAATTCTTAAAACTGTATGGACGTTCCAAGTGCTTTTAGCAGACATGGTACACCTTGGCCTAGAGTTAGATTCCTTTTAAAAATATACATTCCCCGTATACGTTAAGACTTAGTGCCTTAGTACAACATTAAGATCTCTCATTCTAGAATTGCAGTAATAACTATTAATTTCAACTGAGATGGTTTGTTCTTGGATATTGAAAAACATGGCCATTTTTTCTGCGTGTATTATCTAATATCACCGGAGTGATGGCCCAGTGGTAGAGTGGAGTGATGGCCCAGTGGTAGAGTGGAGTGATGGCCCAGTGGTAGAGTGGAGTGATGGCCCAGTGGTAGAGTGGACTGATGGCCCTGTGGTAGAGCGTCTGCCTCACAACCGGTAGGTCGTGGGTTTGAACCCCGGTCAAGTCATACCAAAGATTTTTAGAATGGTACCACTGCCTTCTCTTCTGGCGCTCGATAAATGATAAAGGAGTGGGAAAGTTAAACACGCGGGGCTACCAGTGGACGAGCCCCCCGCTGTAGCTTTCACTGTATTCGCAGACGCGTGGCCTAGGGGCTATAGAAACAGAGATAGGCGCCGCCCTATGCGCCATTGGGCCCGGGAAAGGCCTTCGATTTTTTTTGTTTATCTAATTTCATAATATTGAGAAATTTTGAGCACGCCCCAGCCATGATGCTGGTTTTCAAAGGGTCCCCACTTTAGTACAAACAAGAAAATGATCAAGAAGTGACTTATAAGTTATTTAAAATATTGGTATAAAAACCCAAAAATTTAGAATTTTCTAAAAGGAGGTGCGGTTAAAATCTTTGAAAGCCTATTTTTTAAAACTTGAAATGGTTTGTTTGAAACAAAATAGGAAATGGTGTTCTATAATTTTGCTCGGCAGTATGAGAAGCATTTCTGACCGTTTAGGGAAGTGTTCTTTGGTATTTTTAAATTATTTGCAATATTTTTCAGGCTCTGTGAAATCGTCAGAGATGCTTTGAAAGAGTTTGAATAAGTTTTGTGGAGCTCTGTTATTTAAAGACATGAAAACCAACTGCTTTAACTTAGAAGAGATAGAATCATCAAAACTTTGTAAAAGTTCTTTGTAGTTTTTTGCAGCAGTGAAAGTGTTGAAGAGCCGAAACAGAGCAGCAGAAGTGTGGTTCAAATACCCGGTTTTTTATAAGACAAAAGTTGGTAAAGAAATGAGGCTCAAATTGCCTACATTTTAGGAAAATCACAAGACTTAGTTTCTAAAATTAAGTGTTTCTGTTGGCTAAAAAGTGAAATTACGTCATTATTATAGTCAAAATGTTAAAGGTTGGAATTCATTTTCGAGTATACAAGATTAGCAAGGAAAGGGTAACTCATTTTAGCCAATTTATTTGAGTAAAGGTTAAGAAAATTTTAAGAAAATCTCAGGCTCAATTCCGGGAAAAGTTAAGAAAATCGCGGCTCAGGCAAAATTAAGGTTTTCTTATAAAAAACGTGTATACTTTGGTACCCAGTTTTAGAGTCGGTAAAAATCTCTTAGCATGCATTGAAGTTCACAGTGCTCTAAATGCTGTAGAAGAAAATGTTTATATCTGCATCTATTATCCATTTGTTTTACCATAAATATTCAAAGTTTTATGATTTTAGGCAGAAAAATTGAGAGATTTATATGATATAAAGATTAACTTTCCTGTTTGTGTCCTAAAATAGTCCTGATTCCCACCATTCTGATTAGACTAATATTTATTTGCACACCTAATTTTTTAGAACTTGAAAACCTACGCATGCTGAATTTTCGTGTCTAGTTCGTCGTGCATTAACGCTACTCTTGGTATTTGCAAGATATTTTGCTCATCATTCCTGAATATGTGCGTATATTTTCAGAAAGCAACAGAAGGCAGGATACAAGCGTTCAGCCATGAAGTTGGTAAGTGTGTGTCGTTTACTTTATTTAAGCCTTTTGATGTGATATACACGTTTTTGTAAGAAAAAGTTTATAGGAAAATAAGTCTCAAATGGTCAAAACCTTAAGAAAATCTTAAGAAAATTACGAGGCTCAATTTCTAAAATTTAATTTTTTTACAAGGTAGTGGGGTAGTGACAGTGTTACTATCAAGGAGACATTAGGACGCCTCCACCTCCACGAGTCTGGAGTAGTACCTTGAGCAAGTGCGAGTAACTCCTAAACTCCCCATATCAGGGTTACGATGAAGTTGTCGGGAGCAGGACAATGGATATGAGTGCTGACACATAAGTGCTGTACCTCTAGATGCTTGGCGGATGATCAACTATGTTTGACAACGGCAAGGATCACATACCTTAGTTAGTTAGGTACTGCCGTGGAAGAGAATTGGGGACCTCACCACTATCTTACCCAAGAATAATCATGGTT
>WIPJ01002011.1:125996-142891 GCA_018155075.1 Cassiopea andromeda
ATATTATGTTATATTATATTATGTTATACTATATCGTACTATATTATATTATATTATGCTATATTATATTTTATTATATTATATTATATTATATTATATTATATTATATTATATTATATTATATTATATTATATTATATTATATTATATTATATTATATTATTTCTCATATTATATTATATTATTTATCATATTATATTGTATTTTTATATTACATGTTACGTCTATTATGCTAGCACTAAATTTTAATATAGTATGTAGGTAGCATGTTACAGAGTAGTGATTAGTGCAAAATTATTAACAACCATATAACAAGATTCATTTTCTATCTTTTAACACTTTTCCTTGAAGCATCAAATGTGGAACAAAAGAGTCTACATGGGAAAAGCCAAAGTACAGTTAAGACGAGCATGCGTGCAATGTCATCGGCATCAGGACATCCCTATGTTATGCAAAGAAACCAACTAAAGTAGCATTTGTTGAGTGAGAGAAAACTTTTGCTATCAGAAGCTAGGCATTTTCGAATTCTGTTGATTAGCATGAATGTTTCAGTACATCAGTACGTAAATACATAGTAAATATCAAGTAGAACACGTGACCATGCTCGTTGTACCAACCACGAAGCCAGGGGGTGGTGTGGGAGAGCAGTACCCCCAACTCAGCGATTTTGCTCACCCTTGGCTGTCCTTAACTTTTAATTATGATAATCTGGTATCTGGCTATTTTCTTTTCTCTGTCAAAGAGCAATAAATTGAAGCTTTTTAATGTTAATAGAATTATGTTTGCAAAGGGGTAATTTTTTGTCATTTTAGGCTATTATTAAATTTTCTGTGGTGGCAAGCGCCCAGACCCCCTTTGCTGCCTTTCTAGCATCATAGAAGACATTGCTAACATTATAGCCAACATAGAAGACGAGGTAATCAAAACATTTCTGATCAGAGCCTCCAATCTTCTTCCTTCCCCTGTTGCATCCAATGAACACCCTCTTTACATGGAGTTGTAGCTACCACACCCATCTGGCCTGGTTGCCCCATCTACCATTTTTTGTAAGCTAGCTTCGTGACTGCACTGTACTTAGATTTGCGATAGTAAAGCAGCCAGTCCTCGTCTCTCATTTTCATCCTCCATTTTGTCTCATATTCTCACTGCATTTGTAAATTTGCGTCTATTTGTTTGTAATGTCATCTTTTGCATCTCATAGATACCTTCCTCGCAATTGACTTTTATCTCTTGCATCTCCTTATGATTTACTTCTCAGTTTGATAAATTTTAATATGACCATATTTTTGTCCTCATGATTAAGTCCTGGCCAAACGCGACGAACAATTCTACGAACAATGTTCAACTTTCATGTTTTGCAAATGTTCCAATGAGATTTTCCATTGCACGCCAGCGCATGTAAGAAACTTACCGACCAAACTTTGCTTAGTTCTTCGTAGATTTTTGAATTTGAATGAATCTAAATTTAAAAAATCATGATCAAATGCGTAGGTCAGCAAGTATAGGGTATTAGCGGGATGATTTTAGGAACTGGGCCCAAGTGTTTACGTTTATTCTTTTCAAGTGTCTAACTCTGCACCTAATATTTGGTCCCCGGAAATATCATTTTCTGTAAGACCATGCTCAATTCTTATCACTTCCATGCTCCATTCCTATCTTTCTCATAAATCCAGCAAGGCCATGGGAGTCTACATACGTCATTTGCTTGCTTCTGTGTTGGCGCCTTTTCATTGCAAAATATTCAATGAAATGTTTGTCAGAGTGGCCAAACGCGACCAACAATTCATTGAACATTTGAAGTGACTGTTGAGCATTGTTCTTTGAAATGTTCGTCGCGTTTGACCAGGACTTTACATGCAAATGTTGTAGAACTTGCTTTATCAATGTCACAGTGACCTTTGTCTACCATTTTGTAAAAGTAAATCTCCAAACACCAGTTTAGGTCAAACGGATTGCTTTTCCTTACAGCTTTAGTTGATCAGCTTTCAAACTGTTCCACTTTTACTGAGAGCCAATCTCTTTCTTTTCAGCTCTCAGGTTATACCTGATTCCGACTTTAGAATGGATGTCATAATTTGATTGCAGTACATGTTCAGCCTTCTTTACTATAACTTAAAAAGCTGCTGCACATGGTATTTCCTACCCTTTCAGTCTTCTATCCTTTAAGTTGAAGTCCATTCGACTATAATTTCATAACCTTTGTTGTGAAATAGTAAAGTACACAGGATCTGTTGGCAGACTGATTCTGCAAGGGTTTGGTGCCAGAAGAATCTGACATGTAACACACTGGCCACCAATTTATAGTCGATTACGTTTCAAGTCATTGCTGCAATTATGTTTTTCTACAACTAAAAAAATAAAACAAATAAAAACTACAATACTACAATACCATTTTATTGTGGCACCTGCAGCGAGAAAGGACACAGTCACCGAGTCCTCACCGCAGATGCCAATTTCTCTTTCACAACTCAAATTTATCCCAGGGTTGAATCCATGTAAGCCTCACATCAATGTGAAGCAGAGAACTATGACTTACAAGTTTTATAATGCATATCATATCTTCCTTTATTTCAATGAACTGAACTATCAACCATTGATTATTAAATTTCTTCAATACTACCAAATGTGATATTATAATTGTATTTAAAGATTAATATTATTAAGAATTTTTAATTAGCTGCGAAGTAAATAACATACTTCTTCATTATCAGTAGTTTTAATCTTTATCATAAACTATTATTAATTATTTCTTTTATTAGTTAAGTTTCTTTTTGCTTTACAACACTTCTTTACTTGAAAATTTATTGCAGATGTCAAATCCGGAAGTCGTAAATGCTGTGATTTAATCTTGTTCCACATGCGGTAAATGTCCTGGACGTAGAAGTTTATTTTTTCAATGTAAATTGGTTTTTAACCAGGTCAGAGTAATTTTTATCATTTGATGGCATTACTACTGCAACCTTGTAAGTGAAAAGAATTTGATTCTCGCAAGACTGTCAAGGTGGGTCACGCTTTATTCACATGTTTGTTTTGCTTCCAATTTCTTTTTTATTTCAAGATAGTTTTCAAGCATTGTTCACTAAAATGTAGGTAGAGTAGATTCAAAGTGCAACAATCGCGACTTTCATAAATGCTGTCTCAATGCATCCTTTAACATTGTCATTGCTGGGCTATTGGCCCAGTGGGTCATCTTCCTGGCCCAGTAGTGAAGCAGAATTTAAGTTTGTGGCCCATTAGTTTGTGCCCGTTTGATAGAAATCTTATTTCTCCTCAAATAGTAAATGACCATAAGTCAGTCTGTCTATAGACTGAGCACAGGGTAAGGGCCTATTGTAGTGGACTTTCTTTGTGTTCTTCGTCGAGGAAATTGGTTGTTGCTATGCTGTCACTGCTCTCGTTGTAAGGTAATGTCGTGATGATGAAAATACTGACGTTTTCCAACATTGTGAAGGGCGTTGCTTCAAAGCATTTTTTGGGAGCAAGCCCCCAAGCCTCGTTTTTCCTACATAATGTCTTACTCACTGCCTCTGCGGATGCTAAGAAGCCAGGTCAAAGAAAGTGACGAAAGGGCTAGGGTGTTGAAGGGTTTTCTGGGGATTGGGCAAAGGTTTAGGTGTATTGGAGGGTTTGTTTAGAATATGGGTATGTTTAACAAAAGTTTGGTGTGAGTTAGCGTTAGGGTTGGCATTAGTTTTCTTACGTCCGCCATTATGAAATTGTCCAAATATGGTCAAAAATGCTTTGTAAGTGTTTTTAGTGCTTTATGGGATTACTCACTACTTAGTTAGCGTTACCTCACTTTTTGTGATTTATTTGGATTCAGTGCATAATTTGCAGCATTCTGATATAATTTTTATGGAGATTTAGGGTGGTCTAACCTTAACATCCGCCCCTGACCTTTAACTGCCCTATATCTGACCCCCCAACCCAGGTAAGCTTTCTACGGAATCACGAGACATGCAAATGCAGACATGGCTGCGCTGTGATTGAAACGTGGCTCTCACAGGGATTTATTCGACCAGAGGAACAGGGTCCTTTTGAAGTAGATCAGGGAAATTTGCAGTAGTCAGGGAAAATAACATTTTTATACTATAAGACAGAGAAAAGATTTAATGTTTGATCATCACTTTCTAAGTTTTATCTTCAACTTTATAATCTACTTTTCATCTAGTTTGCCATGGGAATTCCTCCGTATCTCACAAACATGTTGCTCAACCCAATTGAAAGTCCTATACACCATAACGAAGAGCAAACCATAGCAAACCGAGAAGATAGTTTCATCATTAGCACTTCACCTGAGAATAACTCATTCGATAATAATCGAATTCTCGTTCCCAAAAAGAGACTCGCTAAAGTGCTATGGTTCACCGTCTCCTTAGCAGTGGCACATTCGTGCTTTTCCTTTACGCTCTCAATATCGAAGTTACAGCATTACTACAGAAGCAACGTCATGACGATTTCAGCAGCAGTTTGGGTTCTCCCTCTCATAGCTGGTGTATTTGTGCCTGTTTTCGCTGGCTCGTTGGAAAAGACAAACTCATTGGTACCCTTAATGATTGCGGCATTCGCAAATGCTCTAGGTTGTGCCATAAAATGCACAGGAACTGAACAAAATGGATACCCTATTATAATCGCAGGACAACTGATCAACATTCTAGCATTGCCTGCATCAGTTGGCTATCTTGTTGTGTTTTCCAAGCAATATCCAACGCAAGCATGGCCTATTGCATCACTATGGACTATTTCAATTGCATTAGGATCCATATCTGGTATTTGTTTGCTTCCACTGCTGCTTGCAGAAGAAGAAAAACCCGAAGATATTGGATTTCAAATCTACAAATACTTTCTTTGGAGCGCTTTTGTTAGCATTATACCCCTTGTTTTGATTCCTTTTGTTATGAAAGAACAAAAACAGTTTTCTGGCACTACCTATCAAGTTTTTTCAGCTAACAGTGAAGTTGTCCATGCTGGTGCAAATCAGAACGAACTAAGCGAGATTAGCTTGTTTACATTAAGATTGAAAAGTCTCACTTCTAATTTAACCAAATTTAGAGAAAAACGGTTTCTTTTAACTGTTAGTGCTAGTGGGATCGGCTTTGGCGTCTTTCTACATATGCTTGCTGCCTCTGCAGTCTGCATCGAAATCGAGGCAAAAATAATATGGAAACTGTGCATTGTAGAGTCAACTGCTGTTCTAACTTTCACTGTGTGTTTCTTTGTAGTTTTCATGGCAAAGATTGATATCCCTAGGTGGCTAGCAGTTGGGAGCAATGTGCTGTTGATCGTGTCAGCCATAGTTATCAGTCTTTGCAAAGAATTCATGCCCTTGTCTGTACAACTTTTTTTGATCTATTGCCTGCATGTTGCATCTGGCCTAAATTGCTTCGTTCTAGTCAAGAAGAGTTTTTTCAACATTGGTTCCATAGCTATTATACTGGCAATTATTTTTGCTCAAGGCTTGTTCTCAACTTTGGCCTGTTTCTTCCTTTTCTTTTTATTATGGAGATTTTCCATTATCGTTTGGACTGCTTCACTTTGCGTCCTTAGCTTCCCTTCTGTCCTTTGCTTATTTCTTTGATCGTAAACCCAATATGAGGCTCCTTGGTAGTTATTGTTAAACAGAAATAGCTGAACAATTATTTTTGCAGCTAAGCATAACCAATACATGGTACTCCATTTCAATTTTAGATTTTATTTCCTATATTCAAAGGGGGTTTAAGTGTTTATATACTTAAGGAGTGTATACTGCTTAGAAGGGTCTACATTTAGAAAGAGGCTTTACAGCCTTAAGGAGGGTTTAAATGCTTATTAAGGGTTTATTAGCGAAATGGTTACAATGCATCAGAAGGGATTAAATGCTCAAGGGGGCTTACATGCTTAAAAGAGGGTTTAAATGCTTAAAAAGGGGGTTTATATGCTTATTAAGGGTTTATTAACGAGGGTTTCAATGCATCAGAAGGGATTAAATGCTCAAGATGGGCTTACATGCTTAAAAGAGGGTTTACATGCTTATTAAGGGTTTATTAACGAGGGTTTCAATGCATCAGAAGGGATTAAATACTCAAGATGGGTTTACATGCTTAAAAGAGGGTTTAAATGCTTATTAAGGGTTTATTAACGAGGGTTTACATGCATCAGAAGGGTTTAAATGCTCAAGGGGGGCTTACATGCTTAAAAGAGGGCTTAAATGCTGAAGAGTGATGCTGTTTAAACATACTTCCTACCAGAGATTGGCGACAAAGAAAGAAAGTTCTGAAACGACGAAGATTTACATTTGATAGACAGCTGCGTCATGATTTGTATATCATAGGCATTTCTCTACTAAGCATAATGAAAAAATACTTTAAAAGGAATATAAAAGTCGAGCTTGAGACTCAATGTCATCTGAGCAAAACTTAATGCTGCAAGCTATTTGATAAACATCCTTACAAAGTGAATCAGACATAATGTTAATCAGAGCATCCCTTTACATTGTTGCTCCCGGACAATTTTCGAGTGGTATTTGGCCCTCCTATAGTTTTGGCCTTTTGAAGCTTGTATAGTAATAACCAATGGGTAGAAACATTTTTGCTGTTCACCTTTTGTGCTTTGGGGATTAAAGGAAATGCAGATAGGGGCCCTCACGTGCTCTTGTCCCAGTAGTCAAACTTCCTTCAAAGATGCCCTGATTCTAAATGAAACTTTACTTTCTCTTATACGACAAAATGGTAGATGTAAACTTGAGCAAACCTTGAAACTTCATGTATAATTCAATGTTATTACACAGTCCTCACAATCCGCTTTGACTTCCTACGACTTCACTACTTACTGGTTTATCAGCTATATACTAAACAAATTGTATTTAATGTCTGTAGTATCAAAGAATTTAATCAGTTTTAAGCCAAAATGCTACATGATACAAAAGCTACACAATACGGCTTGCTGTGTCCTTGCATTCACTCATCTAATACAAGGACCCTCAGCACTTCAGTTACTAGCGTCCCGGAGCTCTCTCCCCTTGCCATTAGTATGATCGATGCAGTTTGGCCAGGGGGGAAAGATTTCCTTGGTTTAAAGTTGACGACGATGAAACCCATTCTCCCTTTCCTGCTCATGATTCTGCTACGAATAGCCTTTGCTACTCCAGCATTCGAATACGCTCTTACTTTGAAATATTCCGTTCTGCCAGTGTTGTGAAGACCTGCCAAAAGGAGGAATCGTTCGCCAGGCAAAACGGTGAAGTGGTTTTGGCCGTACAACACTCTCAGTAATAGGTACTTTGCTTCATCTTCCTTGTGAGAAACGCGTGTAAACTTATTCCCATTTCGAGTTTTACCCTCCAGCACTACTTTGTACTTTTTATCTGGGGGGAAAAATGAGCTTTGATATAGTGTGTTTGTATTGCCAATAGATAGCAGCTTTATACCTTTCTGTAGCGTTCTCCCTTTTGCATCAATCAACCGCAACCGTAATGAAGATTTGTTGGTATGTTCAGCACCACCGAGTGTAAGAAGTATCTTGCACTTTTCACCTAAATGAAGAGTTGTGTTAAGAAAATCAGCTTATAACATAAGTAGTTTCATGCAACGGCTTGAATTTTGAGCATGATGATGTAGAGAAGTTCAGGACTTGATTGAAGTTGATTGCAATCGCTCTATATGATAGACTGAAGGAGTTATCCTCAAGCTACTTCTACTCAGACTACACATGGAAAATACCAGGCGCGCAGCCAGGAATTTTCGAGAGCAGGGGCCCAATCCACGAAAAAGGGCACACTAAAACTTTAAAGATGGTAAAAGCCTTCGAATACTGTCTTGCAGATTCATAAACGGAGGAAATAGTGTGGGAAATTTACTGGTATGGTTATTTCTGAAGTCTACTGACCCCTATTGCAATCTCTTTACACGGCAACGAAAGAAAAACAGTGACTGAGGACCAAGCCCCAGAAAATTTTTAGAACCATGCCTTTTCAATCTAAGAAAAGCACCCTCTTGATATAAAAAGGGTACTGCAAAAAGGGCATTTTGTTCTTTTGTTGAAAAAGGCAAGGGTCCAGACCCCCAAGACCCTCTAGTTGTGCGCCTGAATACAGCCAACGAATAAAGGCTGTAATTTGCTTTTGTGCAAGAAAGATTACCTCTTTAAACGAGTATCATCGAGATGAGAGTATGCTACACGTTCTTTTTTTAAGAAACCTCTTTATAAGCAACCTAGTACTAGACAGCCCAAAATTTAAGAAACTTTTAAAGCTACATAGAAAGAGTTAAGAATTTTTAGACAAATAACAAATTGAAGTCGCTACCTGTTTCAACGCAAAGCTCTAATAAAACAATGCGAATATGGCATTACTCTAGAATGTTTGTTGTTTGTTATAGGACAAGTAATTTGCTACATTCAAGTTCTGCGTACGCTTTCACAGCAATTTAGTTCGCTAAATTAAAAGCATGTAAGAAACTTTTAGAACTAAAATGTGGCCAAAATTAAGAACCTCTGTGCTAGGCCTTGAGCTAGGATTCTTATTTTAAAAAACGTGTATAGAATTTAAACTGATTTAGACTGGCAAGGTATGATATGTCTACATTGTCTACTACGTCCCAAATGTAAACAAAGATATTGCCAATTGGCTCGAATTTGCTAACCAATTGGAAATGCTAGTGGTGCCACACCCATCCACACCACAGGAGCTACACCTCTGACTTTAGGAACAGTATTTTTGCATGCAACAAGATTGAAAAGTTCAACTATTTTGCACCAGCTGTGCTCATTTGTGATGAGCATAAATTGAGATCTAACTCAAGCACAGTGAACTTTTACAACTTTACAAAGTAACATTAAAACACTCACCTTTCATCGGGTGTGCAACGGGTGAGGAAATACCGTTGTAGTCGAGTACATAATAGTAGCCAAACTCAATAACATTACTGCTTTTTACTCTTGCCACATAATCAAACTTTCCAATCTCCTTCGAAACTGTCAGTAACCATGTTCCCATCTTTGGCCTACTGATTGTGTATATGACGCTGTGGGACATCTGGACGAAAGGGTCTTGCACTCTCCCATTTGGATCAAACAACACAATCTTTGATTTTATTTCCTTTTCTGTTGTAATTGTAATTTGCAACTTAAATGCAAATTCATCGATTTGTAAAGGAAACTGGTGTGCTTTCGATGCTGTCAAAGATCGCTTTCCTCTGTTCCTCCTTCGATTCGTTGCAGTAAAGAATGGATGTTTTTTGGGTCTAAAAGATCTGCAAGTTGATTGAAAGTAAGATTTAACAACGAAAAAGAGCACGATATCATAGCAGAATATGAGTTCCCAGAATGCACTCTTTTATAAGAACAAAGTTTGTCAGAATATTGAGGCTCAAAATCCCCGCAATTTAAGAATCTGTTCAGAATAATGTAAGCCCTAAGCCTTATCAAGACTTAAAAATTGTCATTATTTGAGTTACAATACTTTTAGTACATAACATGGCACAATATAAGATCATCGAACGTAGTGTAACATTGCAGAAAGAGCTATAGGAACTACTGTACTACCAGGAGAGGGCATTTTGGGAAGGAATGAACAGCTATTCGTTTAAAATGACGCCAAGTGACTGCGGAAGTTGAATTCCGTATCCATTCCATCATAAATCACTGTAAAACGTGCACAAAGTGAGCATAGGTCGTGGCTTGTAATCAAACAAACGGAAAATGGTTCCGAATTCAGAGAAGGGGGGGGGGAAGAAGGAGAGCAAGCGTCCCTCTTGCTTTCCAACTGATGGAGCAGGGGAGTAAAAGAACCCTTTTTGAAATTCATTAGAATGCTTTTCAGACATTGATATGTGCAAAGGAGATAAGATAAGTCAAATAAATTCGCCATATATGATTGAAAGAGAGAGCTGCCTGAGTGATTTGAGAAATATAGCACCTGCTAAAGGATGGAACTAAACTGTCCTAAAGAAGTGCTTTAGGTCCCAAAGAGGTGTCTATGCTCGGTGGTGTCCCAAAGACGTGCTTATACTAGTCGGTGTCCTCTTGTTCCTGGTGGCCCCCTTGCCTTACTGTCGTCCCGGTGTCCCTATTCTGAACTAAATCATTGTCAACCGTAGTACAATATTTAAAACATAGAAGATCAGAATTAGTACCAATGGAGTAGATGTCTAGCTTGACAGGGGTAATAGGCATTATTTTCTCTTCTGAATATCAGATGGGTAGGTACCCCTAGAGGCCCCTGAGAACAAACAGCTCCCTTCAGAGACGCCGGAACAATAGTAGGACAGGAGGGATAGAAGTTTGGAAAAGGGCGCTGGCACTGATTATGACGTCATAATGACGTCAGAATTTGCACTTAAGGTTACTTTTCACAAACATATGCTCCCAACCATTGTTGCATTTCGTGGCAAGTCATGAAATACTGAGGATAAAAGGAGGTCGAGCCTAAGAGAAAAACGAATTTAAGAAGAAAATGTGAAAAATTAAATCAGTTGCCAGCATAAGAAGAGCACTTTTTCCCCCCTTGCCCCCGCTCTTTGAGGGCAGGGGCTACCCTCCCCCTTCAGCTTCGTGCTCCGACGTCCCTGGCTCCCTTAAATAATGCCCTTTTCTATTCATTCGCATAACAGGTAGTCGCTCAAGAATTTACGTAGATCTCACCCTGATACTGATACTGGATTCTACTTTACCTGGAAATTGATATAATTTGGGTACTGTCAAGACTATCTCGGACAAAGCTTGTTAAGTTTTGTAACTCTTTGTCACTTTTGAGCGGGAAAACTTGCCCAGATGTGAACTCCGCCAAGTCACGAAAGCTGTCGATTCCCTTACTGTCGCATCCTTTTGGCTTCGTAAAAAAGTTAATAGTAACCCCTGTACTTTGAGCGATGACTTTGGCTGTTTTTATGTTCGTCAAAGTATCATCTTTTGCACTTGCATCCGTTATCACAAACAAAGGGGAACCGTATTGGGGTCCTGCGTTTAGCGCCTCTAATATGCCAGAGAATGCCATCTCTGCGCAATCGCCACCTCCTTTTGGTTGAATCTTATCGATGTTTTGCAAGAAATCCTTCCCCTCGTCTTCTGCCTTGTAAACCACTGGTCCATAATCTGCATTCAATTAGAAAGATATTGAAACTCAAGATTACGTTTACATGAGCGAAAGTAGATCGGATTTAAACCAAATTCTATCAACTTTTAATACGGATAGGCCTTCTGCTTACTTAAGAAAGCAAGAGAGCTGCGTCAGGCTTACTAGATGCAGGGATGATTTCTAAAAATTTTAATAAGTGGGACTGTAGGTGCAATTTCATGAAGTGGGTGTGGCCTAGTTGCAGCCACGCTCATGTTTGTAAAGATGGAGACATGATAATTTAGTCTAATTGTGATAGAAAATAGCCGAGATCTAGAAGGATCTCAATAGCCATATAGTAGTGAGGAGATTCATAATAGCAATAATTACAAACCTTTGGAAACAAGGTCAATGCACTTTGAAAAGTAAGATTAATATAAAAAATCTTCTGGTGACTGAATCCCCCTGAAGTAACCCCTTATAGATCCCGAATAAACACATAGCCTAACTGTATCCCTGGTAAACATGATCCGGTTTCCATCCAATCCACTATTACTTGCGTAAGTGCAACCTCTAACAATGCTGCGAGCACTTTTTACATACCTACTATGAATAAAATTTGGACCTCATGAAGGACTTTGCAGAAATTTTGCATTAGAAATTACAACTTACGCACAAACTGTGGCTTTGTGCTTGCCACTATTAGCCATTGTAAATAATTAGGAATTTTACGATAATTTGAGAGATATAGGCCAGTGATTTAACAGGAGAAATATGTACTAGAGCATGCAAAGAAGGAAGCAGATATTACTTGGGTCACTGAATGGTGACAAAATGAAATCAACAGTTTTCTCCCGCTCTTCAGCAAGAATTGCTTTTGTAATTGCTTTTGCTGCTTTGATGTCATCTTTCATGCTTCCTGTTGTATCGATGGCAAATGCCAGAGTCTTTGCACCATTCCTGGCTACCAGTTTGTTAAATGTCTTTTCTCCAACCTGATCTTTGAGAGTTTCGAGAAAATGTGCTGCTGCGAAGGAGATTGAATTTAGCCCCAATGCAAACGTAGATGATCCACCAGTAATATACGCCTAGGTAGAAATTCATGGTAAGCGTAAAAAGCTATTGTATTGCAATTTCCTAAAATTTGGGGTTGCATCAAGGCAGTAGGCACCACACCTAAGGCCTTGGCACGCGAGCAACTAGTGGAGGGATTCTGGGGGTCTAGAACCCTCGCCTTTTTCAGCAAAAGAACGAAATTGCCCTTAACTATAGCGTCCTCTTTAGTAATAATGAGAGCTTTCCTAACATGGAAAAGGTATTTCCAAATATTTTCCTATTTCTCTTTTCTGCCGTGATAACAAATAGCAACAAGAATACTGGCTTTCAGAGCAACGACATCAGTAAACCTCCACACAGTATTTCCTCCACTTATGAATCTGCAAACCAGTATTCGAAGGCTGTATCTCCTTTCAAAAGTTCAGTGTGCTCTTTTTTGTAGATTGGGCTGGGCCTCTGCCCTTGAAAATTCTTAGCCGCGTGTCTGATTGGAAGCGTTGAGGTGTTACAAGAAATACTGAAAGGATATCAGCTCAAAACATGCATTTGTTATCGAATTGTTGATGCTAAGAGAAGAATACAGATTGCATGTAGCATTGCTGAAGACAAATTTTGCTGGGCTACTTATATCTTTTCAGTTTGTCCTTGCCATTATTCTTCTTTGACCTCATATTCTCCTGAGAGTATGCAAGCTGGTTTGCGCGGGAGCATATCTTTGAGTGAGGGGCATACCTAATTTTAGTGTGCAGTGATAACCAATTTTTGCAGTGATATACTCAAAATGTGCAGTGATAAATTATGAAATGTGCAGTGACAAAACGGTGCTTAGCCATTTTGGTCATACTTGGAAAAGAGTACTGACTTGTTTTGTACGTACATATTGCAAAGTTTAACTGCTTGTCCAACATCTCCTTTGGAAAATGCCCCATAACCATGACAAAAAATACTCACAAATCATAGAATACCTTACAGACCTAAATTTCTTGACAACAATGTACCAGATCACCGAATGTACTGTGAAATACAGCTGCTCAGTTTACCTGACTTTTCTTTTACGTTATCCCTGTTTTTTAGCAATTTTAACATTATTTTTTAAACTACTGGAAAAAATATCTCAAAATAACCCATAAAACGTGCTGGCACATATATACCAGGCCCCCTATTGGTGTTACCCCCTCAGAATGCTTCATTTCTTGTGAAATGTGCAGTGATAAAATTTCCTTAAAATTAGGTATGGTGAGGGGACTGGGGAAGAGTGACATGCTTCTATTGAGCGTCGAGGTGGGAATCAGGTGCGGAGTCCTTAACAATTTCATAAGCACGCTCGATTTTATACTTATATAAAATTGCAAGAACACCCCTTTTGAACATCAAAATACATCCCATCGCAGATAGGATAGGCTATCTATTTTATCACATCTTACACCAGCAAAATAGTGGGAGGCTGCTGCCTCCAGTCCCCCTGGCTCTGGCGTACCTGATGGTGACAAGCAGAAGGAAATGTTCTTGGTGATTACTGTTCAACGTCATTCATAGCTAACTACAACTTACCTTGAAGAATCCATAAAGGGTTCTGGCTAACGTGGAGCGTGCAAGGTCTTTGCTTTTTGAGTTTGAAGCAGATTTCATATATTTGACCAGCCTCTTTACGTCAATGGCCTCGTCTGGACTCCTCTGGGCTGCTGCGTGTGCAGTTGCAACCTCTTTCGTAATCTGTATGGCTGCTTCGTAAAATTTTCCTGCAAGCAAAAAGTTTCTGTCACAATCAATCAAATGCCTCGTGGCCAAGTTCAGTGAAGGTTATTAGGAAAGCAAGGGGGTGGGTAAAGTGTAAACTTGCACACAAAAGCCTTGCTATATTGCATGGTTGAACTCTGCTTGCAGTTATCCTTCGCATATATAAAGGACAATTATATGCCTTTTATATAAGAATAAAACTGTCTCGTTTCTAAGCGTACCGGACGAGATCAATGATATAGAAGCACCGAAGGCGCTAGATGTCCAACTTAGTGGTCCAACTCGGTCTGCCAGAGTGAGGCAAATTTTGTTTTGGCGGCCATTTTACATGATGGCAAAAAGATTTTTCGCCAGTACTGAGCCCTTAAAGATTGGTAAAAAGTAAGTGCCGAGTTTGTGAAGTTCCCAACGGATTTTTAGCGTGTAAAGTGGTGAGTCGTCATTAACCGTCTCTTATCTCCTCAATATCGAATGAATTTTGACGATTCGTGTATTTGTCGCGACGTTTCAAGTAATTTAAGGGTGGCAGTTGCTGTGGTGCGCTTTGTGAAATTCGAAAAATATAATTAAAGATTTTTTGCAGCGTAGTAGTGAAGCCACTGGCAACTAATTACATTGTTTTTGTTTTAAAATTTATATACGAGGTAACAATAATCTTTCCAAGTGGCTGTTGTGTTTTTAAGATTCCGAGCTCAGCAGACCCAACTATGAATGCGGACTTAGGTTGTATTCTGTTTGCTGCCATTGAGGGAAACATATAAAATATGTGACATTGTTAGCTTTAACAAGTGAAAATGGATCGGATCTTTTTCCAGAAAATGGTTAAATCTTGCTCTGCATATGGATACGCAAATCGTTTTTCTAAAAACGACATTTCATTTCATAAATTTCCCCTGAAGGATAAGAGCCTTCTCCGAAAGTGGATTGTTGCAACAAAGAGAGAAAAATTTCAACCTACCTTCAATAGCACTAGCAAAAATGAAAGTTTTTAAGGTTATTAGAGTGAATACTGCAGCAAATGAAATTGAAATCGCAATTACAAACTTAGTCCCCTTGTAATGAAATGTTTGCAAAACACTTTATGTCAACAAGACAGAAACACAACGCAGCAACTATCACCTTTAAAGTACTTGAAACGTCGCGATAAATGCACAGATAATCCTTTTTGCCACCATTCAAAATGGCCGCCAAAGCAAAATTTGACTCACTCAACTCAATGTGCAAACCCCTGAGTTGGACATATAGCGCCGTCGGCGCTTCTATATCATTGGACGAGATCGATTCTGGGTGTTTTACACGAGAACTTTTTGGTTCGGTTCCATGTGAGACCGTGTGGACCCGTTCTGGTACGGCTAGCAGCTCTGTCTGGAACGGCTCCATCAGTTTCCGTGTAAACGCTAGGCCGGTAGGGTACTGGTACAGTTCAATTAGAACCATTCCCGTCTAAACGGGACCTAAGAATAGAGGTTCTCGTCTCCCAATCAACGCTCTAGCGTTTGCTTGAGTAATTGTAACTCTGAAACTTCAGTAGGTGATTTCAAAACATCAATCAAATGGAAGCTCCTAAATGATGCATTTGATGAATGATAGTCTCTTACAATTGGATGATATAAAATGGCGGTGCTTTAAGAGACTTTCTGTTGTCCGTCTTCAGAACCATTCACAGTAAACTAAAAAAACCACTTAAACCAAAAAGAGAAGTACATTTTGTGTCGATTGAGTAATTTGTTCAGTGGTTTTACCAAGCATTTCTTAAATAGTTCGTTAAACTCTTTGAATGCATGACTGGGTGATATTCAGTCAAGAAAACACACCAGCAGAAGCCTTGATGATAGATTTGTTGGCAGTGGCGAAACTAGGGTGCTTCCATTGGAGGGGGAAGTGTGACACATAGTTGCCCGACATAAGGGCGTTGTCCATCAAATTTGACGGGGCGTGTCAGGCGCAGAAATTGTTAAGACCAGGGCCTAAAATAACAAATTTTGAGAGGCAAACATTGTTTTAAAAGATGAGTGTGGTCTCCAACATTGGACTTACATGACGTGCGTGAGAGAAACTAAAATCAAACATGGATGCCACCTTAAAGTTGTTCTAAGGGATTCTGGATGTTAGTAGATGAGACAAGCTATAGCTCTATAGCAAAGATATCCTGAGGAGAGGAAGAAAGTATCTGGGGGGCTATGCCCCCAGAAAAATTTTTGAGATCACGCCCTTCACTTTGGTTTAGAGTGTATCTCCAAATACTAGAACAGGTAGATATGCCCTATTTTTAGAGGCTCGGTAAATACATATGCCCTGTTTATAACTTATATACAAGTAGGCTCTTTCATCAAGTACAAATGTGCAGTTTTAATGTACAACTGCGCAAAGTATTACAAGTAAACACTAACTTTAGGCCTTGCATACGACCCCAGGAGTAAGCGTTGAGGGAAGAAAGTCTACATGCCAAGCGCACATAATTGCCCGACAAATATATCAGCTGCCAAAAAAATTGCCCGACAGCTCACTCATTTTTCATCATCGGTGGTGCTTCACCTCCACATTCCCCAAAGAGTTTCTCCCCTGTATGTTGGCTTATGGTTTGCAAATGCATCTACAGCATCTACATCTACAGAAACAAAAACATCTACAGCAGATGCTAGATTACAAGAAGTTATGTATGAGAAACTGAGCTTTGAAGCAAAGGCAGTAGTCTTTTCTTATGACGGCCTAGTATTTGTTTCATATTTCTTCATATCAACACTGCAATCCTTTTTTTTACAAGAATAAAGTTTATAAGAATATCTACTCAATACTCTTATAAACCTTATTTCTTGTAACAAAAAGAGTTTAGTACTTAAAATTCAGTGATTCTGAGTCTTACTTTAGGTTCAGAGTCATTGAAATTTAAGATTAACTTTAACATATTGCAAGGCTTCATCAACATTTGCAACTTCTATGTATTCAAATATAATATAATATAATATAATATAATATAATATAATATAATATAATATAATATAATATAATATAATATAATATAATATAATGTAATGTAATATAATATGATATGATATAATATATTACACTACAAT
>WIPJ01002011.1:143104-155427 GCA_018155075.1 Cassiopea andromeda
ATAATATAATATAATATAATATAATATATTACACTACAATATAATATAATATAATATAATATAATATACTATAATATAGCTGTCAAAATGACTTTTGTATCGTTGATGCAATACTTCTCGTTGCGCTTTACTTTTTTGGCCTTATGAAGAAGTAAGACATCCAGAAAGAATTGAATATTTTTCTTTGATTTTCAGGTGATGCTGCACCGATGGCACTTAAGATAAATTTAAAAACAATCTAAGGCTCAAAAGTAGAAAAATTGAAGATTATTGAGTCTCAGCAAAAGGATAGATATTCCTATAAAAAGAGGAAAACAGTCAGTCATGTGGACAAACATTTTCTATCCCTGTATTTTTCACCTACATATTCGGGAGAAGTAACAAGATGAGAAAAGTGTTTCAGTTGAAACTGGTCACATTCGAGTTGGCCATGCCTCAATACAAACCTTTCAATTAAAAAACTATTTTGATTTTACAAGTATAAACGATTAGGTGTTTCTGATATTTAACGATCTGCAATTTTTCATTGCGAATGAATGACACGGATTCAGGCGGCTAGAGTCACTGATCAAAGGCGGGGCTTACTTGGAGGAAGCTTGTTAAAAGTATTATGTTTTAGTTTTAGGGTGGGGCTAATTCAAGATGAGAGCTTATTTGCAAGGTCTGTTCGAGGTTTTACTGTAGTTTGCACAGCCCATTAACTGCAAATGTCATCATCATTATAGTGTTATTGGATATCACTGTCATTGATATCTCTTAAAGACAAGGTCTGGAGAAATTGGATATTACCCTGCGACAGTGAAATCTGTCATTTTGACAACAGATCTACAAAGAATAGATTGCAACGGTGATAAATATCCGATAGGGTCATTCAAATAGTACGTAAGCACCAAAACCGCAAAAATTTGACCTCCCCCCACCCCCATCAAACGTACATGTACCCTTGCTACGACCCCCTATTGCGAAAGTACTTTTAGAGTTCATTTCATTTCAAATATGTTAGGAGGGTGGCCCTTCAGCAGTGCTGGTTTTTAAGGGACCCTCCATAACATACATTACAAAATAAAGAAATACAAAATTTACCAATCTTGGTTTTAAATATCAAATCAGTAGTCCCATAAAGGAAAAAACGGCAAAACATTTGAGCACTTGGGATACAGGAAAATAGTGATAGCAAATATCTTATAAAACAGTAATGAAAGTCGTCACCAAAAACAACAAAGTATGATAAAAAGTACTTTGCGTGTGAAAATATAATAACATACATGCAAAAAGGGACTTAACGTGTACGCACTTAGATGTGTTAGCCCCCTCTCCCTAGTACGCATGATATGCGCTTTTGCTTGACCCCCCAATCCCCTTTTTGCGCACGCACTAAATGCATGACTCATATATGCACCATCTATTCTAAGATTGAAATATCCTATTGAATTGACATTCATTGCGACTCTATCCTTGACTACATTTTTTGTTTGTTGGAGTCACACTTCCCCTAGAAATCCCGGTCAGGGACGCAGCTAAAGAAAGTTTTTGGATTGCGTTCGAGCCCGATTTGCTGACAAATAGGACTTTACTTTAGCTTCATCAGAAATACAACGTTGACGAGCACTAGTGATATTTGGCAAATGTCCCGACAAGCTAAATATTGGAGGGGTGCGGAACCCTAGCACTCCCTGTAGCTACGCCGCTGGGCGTTTGCACCAATAGGAAGAGTGCCTTTGAGGAGGGCTCTCTTGGCCACAAGATATTTCTGTTCGCCAATAGCGGCTATTCGGAGATACAAGGGGGTGAAGTGCATTTCAGTGCTATTGACTCAGCGAATTCTCGGCAAATTTAGTTCACCAAAGCCAAAATACATATTGTTTTTAAAAGAAAACCATTTTTTACTTGGGCCTCAATTGTCCTATCAGCTTTAGCCTATTAAAAAAAAACGTGTACTCGGCTGTTTCTAAGATAGAAGGCAAAATCAACACTGTCGCCCCCTGATTTTACCTGAAAACCGCAACTCTTGCTCATTGACTTTGCAATTAGCAAGAGTTCCACGAATACAAAAGTACGTCACTAAATCAAGTACATCTATATTATTTCTCATAGTTCAAACAACAAGTAGAGCTTTCCATTAATGTCTTATTAATACGCAGGCTGCAGTAACATGCATAAGACCACCCATCAAAGAATACAGAAAGAGCTTTCTGTGGTGGATTTGAAACTAACCCTCTGAAAAGATCAATGCCCCAAGACGATTCTGGTGTAGCTTCTTTGTTCATTATCTTAGCCATACAATAATTGCACCAAATCTCAAACTCTTTCTAGCAAATATTTATCCTAAACCCCAAACAGCTGGAGGCACATTATTATTGTACATGGTGTTTTTTATAAGAAACCTAGCTCAGGCCTAGTACTAAAAGTTTCTTAATTTAGAGCACTAAATTGTTTTGAAAGCATAGGCAGAACATGAATGTAGCAAATTATTTGTCCAATAACACAACATGCGTTAGTACCAATTAAATTCTAAGGCAATGTCATATTCGCATTGTTTTGGTACAGCTTTACGTTGCACCAAGTAACCATTTCAATATGCTGTTTGTCTAAAGTTCTTAGCTCTTTCGTTGTAGTTCTAAGAGTTTCTTAAACTTTAAGCTATGTAGTACCAGGTTTCTTATAAACTGGTTTCTTATAAAACACGCTTATCTTTCCCTTCTGCTATTACACTTTTTTTTATAAGAAGCATAGCTCAAGACCTAGTGCTAAAAGTTTCTTAGCTTTTTGCCAAATTTTAAAGCAAAGCAGAAACAAGGTTCTCTTTTTTCGTCTTTCTTCTTTCTTTTTTACTACTAAGCTTTTTACATAAATTTTGTATTTCGGTATTTTAATCATGATATGTTTTTAAGAGCAGCTGTGGCCTAGAGGTAATGCACTCGACTCAAACCAACATGATCCTGGGTTCGAGACCCAACGCAGGCCATTGGTGACGTCAGGAAGGGCATCCGGTCCTAAATGCTCGCGCCAGAACTAAAGTCCTCTCAGAGGCACCCTCCAAGCTCCAAGGAATTGTAGGAAACGGAGTTAAAATCGAGAGAGAAATCATGATATGTTTTAGCTTTATATTTAAGTACTAGACTGCATAGTATTGCAAAGTATATTGTAAAGTAAATAGAGAGCCCCAAGGGAAACCAGCACTCGCAGAAGGGACACCCTCCCTATATCATTTGAAAATGAAATGAATGAACTTTAGTTCTAAACGTTTCTTAAACTTTAGGCTGTCTAGTACTAGGTTGTGTATAGCAGGGGTCTCCAAAATTTTCTGACCAAGGGCCGTATCAGCTATTAAGCTGTAGATTGAGGGCCAGAACACAATCGAGGTCCATATAAGAAAGAAATAAAACAGGGACTTTGCCTCTAGTCATCTAATCAATGTTATCTTATTAAGTGACTATTTAACATAGCGTTCATGTAAGCGGTTGATTTAGGCGGGAAATGCTCAACAGAGAGAAGGGAATGATATGCTGATGAGAAAACAAGTACATTTCTTTACTTTTTTCCATAGACAAAAAATTCTCGAGGGCCAGATGAGGAAGTCTCATGGGCCGCATCCGGCCTGCAGGCCGCAGTTTGAAGACCTTTGTCCTAAAGAAATAACTTGTACAATAAATAGCTACCATAGCAAATTTTCCAACTGTACATGGCGCCAAAAATGCGCTAGAAAAACTACAAAGTGCAAATATGAACGCTAAAGTTTTCACTGGATTTTGCTTCAGGATGTAGCCACATGAGTGACCGGGCTATAGCGTCCGTCTAGGGGTGGAACCAGTTACCACGGAATTATGGAACTTCAACGGGCTACGCCTTTTAAGAATCACGCCACGTTGTAGTCACACCATTTTTGCTGCAAACATGTGATTATCATACTCTTCCAATGCAACAGAGTCCAAAAATAGGTGTGACAAGAACAATGAAAATTAATGGTGTGAAAAAGCAAGGAAATGAATCCTGCTAGTCGTCCCTTAACCCTAAGATTACTGACTCATTATTGAAAAAATTAGAAAGTCAATCCTGGTAACAACCGGGTATACAATTCCCACCAGTTTCCTCGTAGCGACGCCATTGCGTCGGGGACGTAGTCCTCAGAGTTTGAAAAAGGTTAGCCCCAACCTTATTGAATCCATGAAAGATTCTAGTGGGCTCAGCCTTCCGTTTAAATGTTGAATTGGCAAAAAGTTTTGTTAACTTTTTCTACTATTTACAAGATTTACTCATTTCATTAAGTGTTCACATTACAATCTAATGTTATTGGCTGGCACAAGTTTGGTGCTCAATGGATCATCATTTAGCCTTAGCACAATTTGCATAAGCGCAGAAAATTTAAATGTTCTTTAGAAAAACTGGCATAAGCGCAGAAAATTTTAATGTTCTTGTACAGCAGTCCAAAACTATGCACAGGCTCAAGGGCGAAGCTAATGAAACTTTTTGTTGTGGGGTGCACAAACTCAATTTGTCGACAAACAGACTGTGTTCGAGCCCAGTTTGCCTAGAAATAGGACTTACCTTGAGTTTTATTAGGGATACAACGTTTACAAGCACTATTGATACTGGAAGAATGTGCCGACAAGCTAAAAAATAAGGGGTTTGGCACCTATCTATGGCTACACCCCTTCGTAGGCAGCAAAAAGTCATCCACGAAAAGAGACCATGGCTCTTGAAGTAAACTAGTGAAAATGTGGAAGACATAAGTAAATGAAAAGAAATTAGAAAATTTAAGTATGCAGATGATATTTAAAAATTCTGTAAAATAGAGGCTATACAACTGAGCATACTGAAAGCAAGATCGTGATAATGTCTGCCTTTGAAGAGGTGAAGTGTAAAAAAATTCAGTTGAAAATGCAAAATATGGATAAAGCATGGTGTCGGAATGCTGAGGCCCCCTAAGGGGGTCTGTGTTCCCGTGTTCCTTTAAAAAATTTCCAAAATCTCCCTTATTGCCAAAAATATGTTTTGACTGTTCCCTTAAAAGAAGTGCCGAATTGCTCTCCAGAATCCACTTTGATCCCAAGTTCCCTTCAAAATTTCTTCATTTTCCCATGTTCCTATTAATAAAAACGAGAAGTTCCCTTATTCCCCATAACCCTTGGGGGTCCTCAATTCTCAGAGTATTGAAGAAAATAACTATACAGCTAGCCTATAAATTGGATGAAGGAAGTGCAGAATTTCTCCATTAGGGGTGGAGCTATTTGGCCAACATTGGAACTTTCTAAGCTTTTTCATAATTTCGCTATCACAACATTCTCAAAGCTTTCAAAGCAAAGATTTTTTAGGTACGATGTTTTGTGCATGCGCACATAGAAAAACGGTGCAAAGGCTGAATGCACACCTGACTTTATTATAATTCTTCGATAATAAGGAAAGATGAATATGTGCAGAAAACAAGTATAATAGGTATAACATTTTATGCAAATATTGTTGGCAGTATAATTGCATATTTACCTATCAGTTTTCTCAGCTTTCACGAATTCAGTATTGAACTTTGATAACATTTTGAGACATCAAATACTAGTTTTTTATAAACCATGTTGACGCCAAAGTGCTGATTATGGTTGAAAATCTTCAATTTTATTGAGAACAACAAGCAATTTTTTATCAGCGGTTAATGACGAAGTGGAGAATTCAATATAACATCTGTCAGCTCTAAAAATTAAGATCATACCAAATATCATCCGTTTACCTGACGGTTTTTGGTCTCCCCAGATGTTGGTAAAAAGATGTCTCAATGTATCCCATGTCATTTGCATTGTATCGCTCATCGTGAGTTTTCGATCTAGTGAAAGCCATGGGCTTTTTGAACTCTGCACGGTTAGCAAAATGGAGATGAGAATAAACACTTGGAGTCTCATTACTGCAGGTCCTACGTCTTCTGTCACTTGCTCGCACGTTAGAGTCCAAATTGGTTTGATCTCCTATCTCACAACCAACAAAAGCTCGGATTATGGGCTTACTGACCAGAGAATGGACAATTCACCTTAGGAGATGAATTTTTCATAGATTGAAAAAGAGACCTCATGAATTCCACTTTTGTTGTTCCATACGGGTCATTCACTTACGAGAGCGCATTTGCAAATAGAAATGTTTATAAAACTTAGAAACATGGGTGATTATTGTTAAGAAGACAAATTAGTTGCAAATGGCCTTCTATTGGATAACTTGACTCTATTGCTTTCTATTCGTCTGTGACGTTCGGCTTTGCATCGCTCCTGGCAACTGTGTCACTAACAACTTACTATGCAGTACGCGCACTGCGCAAATGCATTCAAAAAGCCAAAAGTCTTGATTTATCTATTTCCCAACAAAATTTCATACAGTGTAATCACTATCACATCGCACAATAGCATATTGTCTGAGTATTCATTCGACTTTGAAAGCCAAAAGATATTTGTTACAGCACACCTAACCAATCCAAGTCAACAGCGACCACAATTAAATATTTAACATCAAGTGTGGCATTATTTTATAGGTCGAGTCCATACCAATTTGGGCAGTTCCATTAGTCGTGCAGGTATTGTAATTTCTCTGATTAGCTGCAAAAGACTTTGAGGTGTTTTGCACTGTCTGAGGTAATCTTGACTTGTGTGCTGTTAATGGAAATCATGGAGTCAGCAATAGCCACATTCATATGTCAGACGCCGTATTCCTATTTTGCTTAAATGACTTGAAGAAGTCCACACCTCTAGGCTGAGGGAATGATGCTTTGTAGGTATAGTCCTCAGGGTACAAGCTTAGCAGGGTATTTGACAAACCTCGTATGGCCTGTTTAGATTGGCTTAGATTAGCTTCATTATATATTATTGTAACGTAGCTATGTTTAGCGCCAACGTTAAATAAAGTGATTATTATCAATATCATGGCCTGAAGTAATAAGCCTTAGAGTAATGTTACTAGAGCCTTATGTTGCAGTTATTCTCGACTGTGATATTTTCGTACAGATTCTTAGGAATGAGAACTCTGATTCTGAAGCAAATCATAGTACGCTTTTGCGAGTGAATAAATACGGTTTCAACTCTAGTGTCAAAGATAACACCAAACGATGCAGCTTTTTAGTTACAGCTAAGATCCTGAAAGTACAACTCAGCTGAAACATTTCTTGATTTCCTGCAGTTAAATCTGGTATTCCACGCGCCATTAAAAGATGAAATGAACCACACCTTCCTAACTTCCCTCCCATAGGCCAATTAAGACCATACGCCATAGGCAAACATAATCAACACTATCCAAACTTCCAGCCTATGAGCAGAAAGTTGATATCCAATATTCCTAAGCACACCTTTACAATTTACATCTTGTGTTTATAAAGAATTAGCCGGAGCAAGTGCCATTCTGATCTCAGTCTGTCCAACCTCACATCTTGGAATTAAATTTCCCTCATTTAAACGATCAATTGGCTAAAATGTGAGATGAAATTACATAGCAAGGCAATGACATATCGCGGTCTGAAGGACAGCTGGGAGGTTGGATCACAAGAACCAATATTTTGAAAGGCGGAATAGAACTTGTAAGTAAGCATGCAATAATGTTGCCTTACGGGCCATAAAACCCAAATTCGCCCCTTTTAACCACCCACCCACCCACCCCTTGTAACGCATCGTAATAAATCTAGTACCACCCAACCTCGTCACCAAGACAAACTTAGAGTCTTAAAACCCTCCTATCAATATGTCCGTTATCTGCTCATGTCTCATAGTATCCATTACCTTCTTCATGTAACAAATAATCATTCCATCTAGTGTTCTACTGTGAGAGAATGATACACAGGGTCATTTATTGGCTCACAAGATGACATTTCTGGTACTGCTGCATGAGTCCAAAGACAAGAAACAATATCACAACAATGTTGCAGGAAAGTGGAGGATGCATACATACACAAAAAGCAGTAGATTTTGAGCTCAGCCTTAACGTAGTTGCAAAAAAAGATAAATTTACATAGCAAAAGAGCTTTGGCCCTATGCCCCCAAATATTCTTAACAGCTCGTAGAAAAAATGACAATCCCTACCCGCCCACTAATTTTTCAGCCCGGGTACAGTTTGACTAAACTTCACCGTTGCTACAAAGATAAAGCAGCAATAAAAAACTGCAAAAGCATTCCCAGGGGTGGCAAAAAGCTGGCATCATGTTTTCCAGGGGGTGTCATTTGCTACCCCATGCCACTCCATGACCAAAACTGCCTTGAGATATAAGACTGGTAATCAATGCACCTTTTCAAACAGTAATTCCAAAGTTGGTTCTTGCTAAGTGCTTCTTGACGCAGAATCAAGAAGTTTCTGCGGTTATGGAAAATATTCGAATGGCATCACACAGATGTAGCCCATATGAGAAGGAAAAATCTAGCATAGCAGTTGCAAAGCTACTAAAAAGCATGGCACACAACCTACGATTCTTGATGTTGTGTGAAGGAGTCTGGTAAGAAGAGTTTGAGAGAGGCAGTAGGTAGTCGTTTGGAGAAGAAGTGGCAAGAGAAACAACAGAAAAAGAGTGAAATAGGACTCAAAAGCTGTTTAGAAGATTGTTTCTGGTGATTTATTATTTGTGTAGTTATAAATAGTTACAACTCAAAAGCAATTTAGAAGATTGTTTATAGTGAGTTGTTGTTTGTATAGTTGTAAATGGTTTGAGTAATTATTTGCTGTTCTAACGTGGATCCATGTTTAGATCGTTTTGTAACAGTATCTGCCAAATAAATCAGATAGCCAAGGACGCTGGAGAGGGGGGCAGAGGGGTGCAAGTGCCCCTCCTGCTTTTCTTTTGAAAGAACAAGGGGTAAAACTGTCGTTTTGAAATCAATAGCTTGTTTTCCCAACGCTAATATGATAAAACGGAGTTAAAATGGGCTACAAATACGCAATATTTTATTGAAAAGATAATCATTTCCATTAGCTCCTTTGGAAAACTGAAAATTATCCGTCCTCAGCGAATACTTGAACAAGTCTATAAAGCCCTCTTTGCAAGCCATCGCTCCTATGGTGATATCACTTGGAATGCTCCCTCCAGCACCGAACTCTTCCAATTAGAGATTACAAAGAAGGGCAAGGAAGCTGACAGAAGATGCCAAATTTAAGGTTGGATGGAATTACGAATGGCTGGATGTAAAGTCTCTAATCTCCTTCGATCAAGAAGTCATGACATAAAGAATTCTACATGGTCTGTTTCTGAAAATTTTCGCCACAAATTTTGTTGAAAGCCCCATGATGTCTGAGCATGAAACGAGAAATCATAGAGACCTGCAAATTCCAAAAATTAGGCTAGATTATGCAAAGAGAGGTTTTTACTTCTGTGGTGCCAAAGATTGAAATTAAATTCCTGATAACATTCGAGAACAATAGTCACTAGCTCGCTTTAAAAAACATCTTAGAGAGTGTCTTTTGAACTTTCAAGGCCCAAGCATGACCCCTTCGTAGAGCAGCATCTCTTCTTCTTCTTCTTCCTCTACTGTCTTCTCCTGATTACTCAGGGTCACCGGTGCGAATTGTCCTCCTCCACAGCTTCCTATCTTCTACATCAATGACCTCCAGGCCCTTCAATTTAAGGTCTTTTCTATGCAGTCCATACATTTTCGTGTTGGCCTTCTTCTTGATCTTCTTACAACTTTTAGCCCCATCACTCTCTTGTTCAGTCCCTGTTCCTCACTTCTCCAAACATTTGCAAACCATCTTAATCGTTTTTTTCTCATTCTTTCACTCGCCTTTTCTACTCAAAGTTCCTTTCTAGCAGTTTCATTTTCCACTTCATCCTTTCTTATAATTCCTCTCATCCACCCTAGCATCCTCATCTCTGCTGTATCAGTTTTTTTCTCCTGACAATTGGTGATTGGTAGTGCTTCTGTGACATACAGCAAGGCTGATCTAACTACAACTTTATATATCTTTCCCTTAATATATTGAGGCAATCTCTTATCGCATAGGATTCCTGAGATATTTCTCCACGTATGCCATCCTGCTGTTATCCTCCACTCTATTTCCCTTGATGTTCCTCCATCTTCCTGTAGTGTGGGCCCCAAGTACTTTAATTCTCTTACCTTTTTTAGCCTGACTCCTCTTAGTTCTATCTCCCCTTCATCTCCATGACCTGCCTGCATCATCAGATACTCTGTTTTCTCTCGACTAACTTTCAGTCCATAGTCTTCCAATGATCTACTCCATCACTCTAATTGGTCCTCTACAAACTGTCTTTCCTTTCCACACAAAACCACATCATCTGTAAATATCATGTTATCTGGCGCCCTCTTTCTGACATTATCTTTTAGGGTATCCATTACAATGGTGAAGATAAATGAACTAAGAGCTGATCGCTGATGCACTCCCACTGTAACTTTAAAGTTCTCACTTCTGTCTGCAGGTGTTCTTATCTGGCTTTCACTGTCTTTGTACATATCCTGGATGACTTTAATATACTTTTCTGGTACTTTCATTATTCCCAAAACAAATCCAGACTTCACTTCTAGGTATTTTTTCGTGTGCTTTTTTTAGGTCTATAAACACACGATATAGGTTCGTATTCCCTTCTCTGTATTTTTCTATTAACTGCCTTATTGAAAATATTGGATCTGTTGTGCTTCTTTTTGGCATAAATCCAAATTGCTCTTTAAATACTCGGTAGAGCAGCATCTCTTACTATTTGTATTTTTGTCTTTTTTTATCCTTTTATTGTAATTCAATATTTTTATCTTGTTGAAAAGTTTTGTTTGTGCTTAAATATGAAATGAAATGGAAAAATGGAATGAAATGAAGTGATCGTGAGAAATCTAGCTCCTGATATTCTCAAAGAGATGTCTACATTTCGCGGCTAAGTCTTCTCGACTATGGTAGTCCCTGTCCTTCTTACTAATGGTTACCCCCTTGCCACTATCGTTCCGGCGTCCTTGTAGTTAGCATATTTATAAAAAGCAATCAAATAACAACTTCATGTCTATTTTTGTAAAAGGATCTAGGCCATCATGTCACCACAATGTCAGTTAGCCTGAATTTGTCTAGTCAAAAGCCGTTAAATTTAACCACTCTAATAAAGACATTTACCATTCATCAGAAAGTGCAGTTTTATGAGGAACCACAACGATGAATTTCATTGGTTTTGCAGTCCGTCAATCAGACACGTCTCTTGTCTATCAGGAGTGTCATGCAGAAGATAATTTCTAGGGGGCTAAGGGGGGAGCCCTTCCCCTAAATCTCTCTATTAATCTTGCTTTTCAAAGTGCATTGACCTTCCTGTGTCTTGTACTGCATTGCTATGGTGAATTCCCTCACTACTACATGGCTATTAAGATCTTTCCATATGTTGGCTATGCTATATTATCACAATTAGACTAAATTATCATGCTTCTATCTTTGAAAATATGGACGTAGCTACAAATAATCCACAGCCACTTCCAAATATTACATCTAGAGCCCCCTTGCTAAAATTTTTAGAAATCACTCTTGGTGCCATGTTAAAAATGTAGGATGCAGGCTGTGCTGCAGAAAGTGCTTGCCAACCACGCCCTTTGCCACACCCTTGACTACATCTGATTTGCACTTTTGGTGCTAATGGGTCTTTCCATATTGTGTATATATAATGCCTAAAAGAAAAAAGCCCAAAGTAGCTGAAAGCAAAGAATGAATGAATGAATGAATGAATGAATGAGTGGATGAATGAATGAATGAATGAATGAGTGGATGAATGAATGAATGAATGAATGAGTGGATGAATGAATGAATGAATGAGTGGATGAATGAATGAATGAATGAATGAGTGGATGAATCAATGAACTCTTTTGCATCTAAAGACTGCTTTGCTGGTGAACTGTTACTGATTTGTCTCTCAGCAGAAAGACATTCTACTTTGATGACCACGTGAAATGCAGTTGAAAGCAACTGCCTCAGCTTGTCCTATATCAATTTCTGCACACGTTCCATTCCCCAGTCAAGCAAGCTAAGCATTTTAATGAGCAGTACTCAACATCAGGACCGTCTGCACAAGGAATACCAAGTTTGCAAAATGTACTGGAGTGCTTCTCTCCAAGGATCACACCTCGTCTCCTCGCCTGTACCTTCCAGTTTGGGCCAGGAGGACCAATTCCCTTTCCCTAATGCAGTGGGCGCCCTTGCTCCACCGTTGAAAGAGCTCAGCTCGTTTTAATACTTGTTGAGTATCAGTTAGTCACACTAACAAGTCTTCCTCAGCTTTGTCTGGATGCGATTATGGCTTTGAGAGAGTCGTTGAACATTCCTTTGCTTAAGGGGATGCTGAGCGTTGCTGAGTTCGTTTGATCACATTTCTGATCTCTCTCAGCTCCTGCATGCTCAAT
>WIPJ01002011.1:165793-182432 GCA_018155075.1 Cassiopea andromeda
CTAATAACTATCAACGTAAAACTATGAGGACTTCAAACAAGTTAATCTGAAAATCACTATGCTTTTCCTGGGTGTGAAGTGTGAGAAGTGAATCATAATGGGTATAGAAGAAATGCGGCAACTAAACATAGTGGACTTCTATGACTAAAATGTGACTAACCTGGGAAAAGTGATTATGAATGAAAAGAAAGAAAAATCAGAACGAGGCTGTGGTGTACGAAGCGATAGAAATTATACCCGTATTACAGCTTGCACCGCCCCTGGTCTCGATTGACATCATGAGAATCAAAACTAGCTGTCAATTGGCCACAGCATCTTTTGCAGTTAGAACACTTAACTACTTCAAATGGGATTCAACCTGAAACACAGTATACAGCAGTGTCACGCATTTAAGAACCACAAATTTAAGAACACAGACCTCGATTCTCACAACCTTATCCTCTTTTATAAGAAATTGATGAATGTCTGAAAGAATGCTTGCTTCTTATTAAAAAACTCTGTTATATATTAAACCCTTTGAAAAGCATCACAATGCATTCATGCCAAGTAGACTTGCTTGGTTTTGCACTCTGGATGCCATCTACACCAGTGGCTTTCCACCGGTGTTCCACCACTGCATGGGTTCCACCGAAAGTTATATTAATGCAATGATCCGCAGAAACGCTTAATTCTCCTGTGCAGATATGAGAACAGGGGTCCTTGATCGACTATGGAGCCCCTTAAGTGCCACCTAGAAACGACTTAGTTTTTATGGCACGAGTTTTTACGGCACGAGTGTTTTATAGCACGAGTTTTTTATAGCACGAGTTTTTTCTCGATGATAGCGAAAAGGTTGAAAGGAGGCATAGACTTCAAATCAGAGTAAAGTTTCTCATTAGAAAAACAATGTTATACCATTGATCAGCTTAGCTGTGTAGATTGATTGCTATAGTGCAAAAGCAAAAAGTTTTACATAATATCAATATACTTTTATATTTTTCAAAGGGATAATGTACAAAAATGTTGTTCAATAAGAAACAAACATTCTTTTAGATTTTCGCCAGTTCTAATATTGGAAATTGAGCCTCGTGATGTTCTTAAGATTTTGACCATTTGAGCCTCATTTTCTTATAAACTTTTTCTTATAAAAAAACGTGTATCACCCCCAATGGATTATGAAGAATAGGGGCATCCAAAGCTGTTGCGGTAAGGGCCAGATAGAGAACAATAAGAAATGGGCCAGGCAACACCCTGTACTTAGGACAGTTATAAGTTAATACTGTGCGGATTTCTAGCTTGCCTACATATGTGAAGTCGATAGCATTGCTCTCAATGGTAGCAGTGCTGCTGTGCTCTGGATTTATCATTATCAGATACTTCCTGAGGGCTTGCAAAAATTGACAATATATACAGACATATGTGATATACAACTACATTTTCAGAATTTTATGCGGGCTTATAGTTATTATTGGATGGTGGACTGTATTTGGCCAGCGGGCCGTAGTTGGGACAATCCAGATATAGAAGAACACTACTGCTCTCCGCCACTAGCTGAGAGTTAAAAATGTCATATCCTTTAACTACTTAATTAAATTTCTAGCCTTTATGAAGGCCGTATGTGATCCACTGATGCTTTATTTGAGAGAGGTCAAAAATGTTGTTCCCACTGATTAGAAGATAACAAAAACCTACAATCCTTTTCTTGAATGGAAATTCATTTGAGTAATTGGAATTATAGCTATCTGAGCTAACATATCTATTTTTATGCATTTAATTCAACCCGCAGGCGATGCTTTAAGGCAAATTTCAGGCTGTTGACAAATATTGGTAGTATGAACTTAAATAGGCGGCTCAACAATTGTTTTCTAGTATCTTCATCTTAATCAAAATCAAAGCATGAAACATTAGAAATGGTTTCTCTTGATTCTAAGCAAAGAAGGACCGTGCAGACATGAAAATATAATTAGAAGTGGATCACAAATATATGTATCAGAAATAGCTTTAGGGGAACAGAGTTTGAAGTAATTAGAATTAAGCCATTGTGAAGCAAGAGCTCGTAGAAAGCTTGGTACCGTAGTACCTTCATAATTCTCTTAAGTTAATAATTTCTTTCTATACATGTCATTTTTTTATAAAAAACACATCTGTAAAAGACATGAGGCTGAAGTTAGGCAAAAATAAGAAACATTCAAGAAAAATTAGCATGCTGATTTTCAAATATAACTTTTAAAGACTTACAAATACTTAATCAAACTAGCAAGAAAATAGCTATTACATGCCTCACAAAACCTGAGCAACCTTTTTCTTCTATCATAATGACCTAATCTGAGGAGTTAATTTTATTGAAAGTCTTTAAATTTAAGAAATATCTAAGGCTGGATTTGAAGAAATATTTTTAAAACATTCAGTCTAAAGCCAGATATTTTGTTTCTTATAAAAAAGTGTATAACTGGGCAAGATGTAAAAGGCGATGCAAGGACTTCTCTCAGTTGTGCTGTAAACACCATACTGAAGATTTATATATTTCGTCCACATTGAAGTATCACATGATTCCTTTGGAACACATTCACCCATCAACATACAAAAGAGCTCCGAGCAGTTCTGACACATCAGAGACGCAACTACGGTGTTCTGAAACCCAAGGCCCATACCCTTGAACTTCAGAAATACAAAACCAGTAAGCTTACTGCAGTATTTTCTCCCTTTGTGAGTCTGAAAGCAGTATTTCAAGGCTATATCTTTTTAACAAAATTGTAGCGTGCTTTTTTTCAAGCATGGGACCCTCACCCTCGACCAGGGCCGGCTCCAGGAAATTTTTGTAGGGGGGTGTAGGCTACAATGTAGCGAGTAGAGTAGAGTTAGAGTAGGCTACAATGGCCAGAATCAATTGCTGGGGGGGTGTCACACCCCCACACCCCCCCATGGAACCGGCCCTGCCCTCGACAATTTCTAGTTGCGCATCTGAAGGTACACACAAAGTATAAAAAAGTATAGAGTAAGTTTGAAGGGCTTTAGATTGGTAAAATTCAATGCTCTGCTCAATCCAAGCCTTCATTTTTGCGCAAAGGAATTAGGTGTTCTTCTGAAAACTCTAGATTTAAAGCAACGAGAGGAAGATAGTGTAAAGCAGAGGATTCTAAATTTGTTGGGCTTCTGGATAAAAATCACTATACACTTCCCACGCCTGGGCCAGATGCAGGCAACATAGAACCATGTTTTCGATAATCCTGTTCAGTTCTTCTGTACGGTTGCGAGTGCTGGAACATTTCCACAAACAGTAAGAAAAAGTAAGAAGCTACGGAGATATGGAACCTTAGACGGTATAGACAGAAAAGAGAAAATTATACATGGATAGCCTTTGCAAAAAAACTACAACTGACTGCGCTTATCTACCTGACTGATAATAGAGACTGGAGAACTTTTATGGTTAAGGCGTGTACCAGGTCCGATAGTTGAAGAAGTTCATTAGGAGCTGCTGTGGAAAAGAGAATTTGGTAGATTATAACAGGGGCCGCGCAATAGGGGACCGAGGGCCATAGCCCCCCACTTTTTTAGAGAGATAAATTTTTGATTGATGTAATACAATTTAAATCTACACTACTAATACAACAAAATATACCACTATGATTAACTAGAAACTGAAGCACATCAGGATAAGTAAAGAAGATAAATAGAACATAGACAAGAAAAAAACAGTGAGCAGAATTCTTAAAGAAGAACCTTCTAAGTAGATAAACTAACGAGAAGGAGGCCCCTCTATTGCTATAGCGGACTGATGTTTAAGTTTTCAGCAAGTACAACAGACATCCAAGTTTTTTTATTTTACTATGCAAATTCCACAGCAATTACATAGCGTTTAAAACGTGATATTTTAGATACTTTTTATTGATTGGTTCACAAACAAAGGACAAAATTTCAACTTGAAAATACCAGCAATTCTAAATAGCTTACGATCTTTAAAGATGGGGAGGCTATGAGCTAAAAAGGATTGGTGAGATATAGCTTGGACAGCTCTTTTTTACAACTAAAATAGTGGTTAAATGCATGAATTAAATGTTTGTGCCCAGGCAACAATGCCATATTGTAAAAACGACATGAAAAATGCATTAATATATGGGGTTATCAATGTGGTTGTTGAAAGCAAGTGCCTGACCCTAAGGAGAATATCACAAGTTCTTGCAAGTTTCTTAGAGAGTTCAGCAATGTGGTATTTCTCGTTTAATATACTTCACCCTGGAAATGTGCTTTTTGTCTATTTTGATACAAACACTAGATGGGGTTGAGCTTGCAGACGGATGGAATATAATAAAATTGGATTTATTCATATTCAATGATGGTTTATTTGCATCGAGCCATCTTTTTATGTGCTTTAGCTCTTTGTTAACTTTTTTTATGACATCATGAAGCGCTTCTGAATCATAATAAAGATTGGTGTCATCAGCGAAGAAGTAGAATTTCAGATGCATGGAAACATTTGGAAGGTCGTTTATATATAAGAGGGAGAGAAGAGGCAGCATACAGGATTTAACTCTTGAATAATATCGACTCGTAAGCTATGCATAATCTTAAGAAATAACAGCAACGTAGAATGCATAGCTTACTGTTAGAACCGAATGCAGGCGAGAGGAGGATGCAATTTGTGTAGAAGAGAGGCAAGAAGACTATTGGTGCGAATCATCAACTACCATCTAAAATCAGTATTTTGGGAGCTTAATAATAGTATGCTAAAGTGTCACAGGGTTATGGAGCGTGAAAAGGCGAAATAATACGAAACTTGAATTTTATAATACGAAACTTGGATATTATAATACGAAATCAATTTTATAATACATACATCGATAATACGAAAATGAGATTTTGCAATACCAATTTGATGTTAAAATGCGAAAAATGCAATTTTATAATACGAAAAGTGCAATTTCATAATACGAAGAGTTTAGCTTTATGGTACGAAACTGTGGAATGTTTTTCGTATAATAAAATCACCCGTTTCGTATTACATTCCACTGTTTTGTACTATAAAATTGCACTTTTCGTATTATGAAATTGCACTTTCGTATATAAAATGGCATTTTTCGTATTACAAAATCCAGTTGATATTGTAAAATCTCATTTTCGTATTATAAAATCGATGTATGTGTTAGAAAATTGATTTCGTATTATAAAATCCAAATTACGTATTATTTCGCATTTTCGCGAATCACAAATCCACGCTACAGTTTCCTTTTCTGTATTGCTGTCGCTTATTGTGGAATGATGGCTTTCATTTGAGATACTAGGAAACTGTATTAGTTTAGATTGGTGCTTAGGGCTGTATTTAGTCTTTGATCTCACTCTTTAGCAATTTAGTGAAACTTTCTTGGCTTTTTCACGCTTTCAATATCAAGGTGTTCTTATGACCTTCTTAGCAGACGGTTTTCAAGTCTCGATATTTTATGTTTGTGGAAAGTGAAAAGTTGTTTTTACACTCAAAATATTTATAGCTTAGTCAGTAGTAGAAGATAGGCAGTTAAAAATTAATTTCTCAATCTTTTACAGTATGGAAATGGCTACAACTAGGCCACACCCACTTGATAACATTCCACCTGGGGCTCTCCTTGGTAAAACTTCAAGAAATCACCCCTGTATGCACCAGAACATGCTCTCGTCTCAGTTGCGGGTCTATAGCTAATAAGCTGGACTTGCAAAGTTTTGAAAACTTAAAGTGTCCTAGCAACTTATGACCACAACATAGTTTCTGTGGTTATTCTCTGATTTGATGTCTGATATTGATAAGCCAGCATTTGCAGTTGTCTTTAGTAATTTATTGAAGATTAGATGCTGATCATTCTTATGTGTGATTCATGGCACTGTGGCAATACCATAGTTACGATAGTTCCCAGAGGCTTACTTCGCCTTGGTTGGGAGTTTGTAAATCAGAAAGTAGAACCGTAGACAGCTGAACTGGGATAGGGGGATGGGGCATAGATGTAGATATCAATCATAGAATAAGAACGACGACAAAGAGAATGACTTAAACGGTGTGACTGGAACGCTTCGAATCATGATTGAATCATCTTCAGTATGGTGGTAATGTAACAGGGAGTAAATAAATACCACAAGATGGATCAAAAGACAAGTGAAAAAACCGACGTGGAAGGAAGCACAGAGTTGAAATGAACGGGAAGGGAACACTATAGAAATATATAAGAAATAGCAAATAGCATAGGGTGGAATATAAAGGACAATAATAGAAAGAAGCATGAGGACCTCAAGGGAAAATAAAGACACCATAAAGTTAAGAACATAGATTGAGCCAAAATAGGGCTAGTCAGTTATGCAGAGAGTACAAATGGGAGTTCAGCAGGATATTTTTTAACATTGCCACTGACGGGCCATTGGCCCATTGGGTCCTTTTCCTGGCCCATTAGTGAAGCAAAGTTGAGGTTTTTGGCCCAGTGGATCTTTTTCTTAGAAATCTTCGTTCTCCTCGAAATGTAAATGGCCATAAGTCAGTTTGTCGGTAGGCTGAGCACAAAAGTATGGTCCTATTGTAGAGGCTCTTTTTGTGTTCTTTGTCGAGGAAATTAATTGTCGTTGCTATGCTGTCTACTGCTCTCGTAAGGTGATGCTATAATGATGAGAAATAGTGAATTCAGAAAGTCAAGGAATATGGGTAAAAGTAGGATATGAGGCAAATGTATGCATCAATTGCTTTTATGCATTAACTAGGACATGAGATGATAATGAGATACATTATATACTGCAGAAAGGTGTTTTCAGGCACTTTGAAGGGCGTTATCTCAAAACCTTCAATGAAAGCAAGCCCCCAGGCCCCCTTTCCTACCTGCATTTTTGTTAATTAATAAAGATCTGTGGATATGCTAGAGTTCCAAATCTTAACTGTCCTACATTTTTGCCCCCCCCCCTACTCCAGCCCAGCTATCTAAGGACCTGTGCATAGGTAGCCAAGAAGCATACAGATAGACCTTGGCTGGGATTCAAACGGGGGCCTGATATAGCTTTGGCCAAGCTGTCAAGTTTTCTTAAAGGATGCTCTGAAGTACAGGGCACCTCTGAGAATAATCTTCGTGAATTACTGGGGTAAGCCCTTTACTATTCCTACTCTCTGTGGGCGTAGAAAGCTCTTATTCTTTTGTTGTATTTGGAATGTAGCCTGCAGACATTAAAAGTCAATTAGAGAGTGGCTATTGATTTCAAACGAGGCTGCAGAGCCCAACCAACCCAAGAAATTGTGGGTCATTTCGTCTCAAAAATTAGTAGTGAAGGTTTTGAAAAAATAAATCCCTGAAAACTTGAGCTCATTGTCATGAATAGAATTTTAGAATAATGCTTTAAAAGCATGATGATTTCACTTTCAGCCTAAAATTTCTTAAGTTTTGCTCACAATCTATGCAGGAACCTAAAAACACAGGGAATGTCCAATAAGCTGTGTAGGCCACAATTCTTATCTAGGAATTCTTCATCCCTGTTTTTACAAGACCGAGTTCGTTGTGTGAAGCATCAGGTTCATCTGTTCACAAGAACACCAAACCAATCTGAGCATTCAGCAATCCCGGATAAGCGAGCATCTGGTTTATTTGGGGACAGAGAATGCAGAATAACTTTATGGGACAAAAAGTGAGATTTTAGGCAATGGATGACTATTTCACTGGACATGCTACTAAACAATATTCACAGTATTCGGTGGCCAGATAAACTGAGCAGCCATTGAGCATTGTTCCGAATAGCTTAATCAGAAGCTTACCGGATCAGCAGGGATCAGGAACAGCATAAGGTGTGGCCTATCTTGGTCTGTACTGGTGCTTATTTGAAGAATGTTTTGTTTTTTTCAGTTGAGTGACCAACTAAATTGAGCATGCTCATTAACAAAATTTCCTTAACCAACACTTTATACTTTAATGAAAAACTCAGCAAACAATGCTTGTTGACTGAATAAGGTGGGAAAATGAACAAGGTGGAAAAGTGCTAAGGTGGACAAATAACCAAGGTGGACAAATGAGCAAGGTGGGTAAATAGAGTTCATTAGTGTGACGCCACGAAAGTTCTATTTTAAGAATATTCTAATTTTGGCTTAAATTCTAAAAAGCACATAGAAATTGTTTCTAGTGGCAAATTTCAGCTCGATTTGAGAAACAGTAACCGAGATATAGGCACTTAACTTCTGACATAGTTCCTACCAAATCACTGTATTTTGAGGCTGGTTACAAATATTTGGAATCAGGAGAAAAATACAATGGCTTGTATGGCAAGCTTTCTGTCTTCAAATGGTCGTATTTCAGCCTATTTTAGCAATATTCACTTACAATTGTTAATATATGCCTGTTTTGAGGTGTGCTTTCACTCCATGCTGTCAAAATACGAAAATTCTTAAAAAATATATTTTATGACGCCATCACTAATGAACTCTATAACAAAGGTGGGAAAATCAATAAGGGGGCAAATGAATTAGACTTTTTATTAACCTTTTTGTTGAGTGAATTGCTTAGGTCACTCGTCCGATCCCGAACTCTCTTTGACCAGAGGATGCCTTTCGGTAATATAGCTTTTCAAGGACATTTTTCTGTTCACTCTCATTCGCTATATTCTTATGTCTTTCGTCCTCCGTGATACCTTTAATGCTTTTCTCGTTTGCAATACCTTCGAAAACCCTTCATTCAACATGTATGAGAATAAGTGATTACCTAAATACAACATACACCCTTCTATTATTGATACTCTACAGGCATCATTTCTACTGCACCAGATGCAAGATCCAGATGGGACATATATATCATCATGGTCCTTATCAAGCACCTCAGCTATTTCATTTCCAGATTTCCAACAAACCTTTGCACACTAATGCATCACTGGACCAGATGGGTAAATCAGACACGTAGACACTGAGGGGGCAGGGAGCATTGCTCCCAATAATTTACCGAAGTTGTATATATGAATACTCTACACTGTACTTTTCAGTCATTTCTCCATTGATTTCTAACCAATCCAGAATCCAGGAGCACCAAAACACGGACATGTGATTTGCAGAGATCTGGATTTTGTTATGCGACAAATTTAAACATTATTAGCACAAGTGTTATAGGAGTTTTAGTTTAAGACGCTAGCGTTTCAATTCTTTGATTTGCCTGCTCACTGCAAAGATATCGCGTAGAGAACAACGCTGTTGGGGGATATAGGGAACTTTGAGAAGAACTTTTGCCCCTGAGTGCATTTTATGTAGCCAATGCCAGATATCTGGGGTAGACGGTATCTTCCCCAGTGTACTGGTATGGGATGAGATCTTTTGCCTTTAGCTCCAAATCTTCAAAATGCGACGAAACTCGGTTGAGGCATCAATTTCTCCTTAGCATGAGGATCAATGATGAAAGCAAACGTTATTTTGAAAGCAAGCCCCTAGAGTACCATTTTCAGATAAAGTACCTTTGAAAAGAGACTATTTTGGCAAGTGCTTTTTGATCCGTTGGTGCAGAGTGGCCAAGCGGCCCAGCCAGTTCCATTAGCTTAACTGAAGTTAAGCATGGCTGTGTACGGTCAAAAACTGGATGGGCGACCTTCCAAATGAACGACCAGAACAGCTCACTCCGCCGTCCTTCGGAAGGGGCGTTAAACTAGGGGTCCCATACCTGCATGCGGCATCATAGTAGGCCTAAATTAGCTGAGAAAACTAGGTATAACAGCCTACTCAAAATAAAGTAAACAACAACAAATACAACAACAGCAACATATAAAAGCTTCCAGCTCTTTGCTGGACTTCTACATCTGTGCCCTCTCCGTACCAGCTCAGCTGTCTACAGCCTTGGGGTACGTACTTTTAGAAACGGCCAAGTAACCCTCGAAAAAATCTAGTACTCTATCGGTAAATTCACATCTCGGTCGGTAAATTCACACCTCGGTCGGTAAGTTCAAAGCTTTATCAGTTTTTACCGGTAAATTATTGCTACAAGACCCACTCCGCAGAAAAGGAAGTCATGCGACGCCATCGAAAATTGTACAACATACTGAAAAAAGGTTTTCTGCCTCTACTATGATAACAGCTTACAGATAAAATTATTTGCCATTATCATGAGAAAAGTTGAATCGGATAAAGAAGTAAATAAAGTAACCAGAGCTAGATAGCAAAGCAGACGTATTGAAAAATGTAAAAAGTGAGCAGTTCTCAAAAACTCGCTTGATATTTAAGGCATTGACAAAAGTAGACGATGTAGTGATGGGTTTTATCCCTGACAGCAAACCACGAAAGCGGATTGCTTGCTCAGTTCTGCACATCTGGAGTTTCTCTTTCTATTGAGCATCTTGCATTAAAGCCGTTGGTTCAATCTTACACGAGTTGAATACTACTCTAGCCTTAAACATTAGGTAGTTTTGAAGTTTTTTTCAGGCCTAGTTTACCTTCAGTGCTTCTCCTATTTTATCACAAGAGAAGCTATTTATGGCTGCTAGCGAAGAAAGATCAATCTTACTCAGTAGAACAACAGCATTTACTTATAGCTAATAACGAAAATTCAAAGTTTCACTTTTGCATCTTTGATGCCCTAAAAGCTCTATTGCTGAAAATACACTTTTGCAAATTTCTCCATCTACATGCCCTTTGTCCCAAAGCAATATAAACATGAAAGGCAAAAATCAATGGCAAATTTGTGGTTTGAAAAATAATTCCTCAAAGAGTACGCTAACTTGCATAGAATTTTTCTTGTTCAACGCAAAGAAAATGAGAACTAGAGAATTCAGTGGGGTCTTCCATAAGATTATTAATCTTATCTGTACAAAAATGTGCTACAATATTGAATAAGGATGTAGATGTTAGTCAATTCACTTTTTCAATGCAACTTAGTGACTTTTCATTCTCTAGATTTTTCCCACTCTAATTCACTCACTCCCTCTCAATCCTTTTCATTGTCTTTCTCAATCCTTTAATCTGATTCAACAGAATATTTACATTTGCCATGCACACAATCTTGAAATTTTGACTTTGCTTTGTGTCTTGTAATGCAAAATATGATTCATCATAACAAACTCACAGACGGAACTCATTTTACATACGACATGGAAAATGGTTTCCACGTGAATAGTATTACACATCGCATCTGATGGATTCATATAAACTGCCTAACTAACTAACGAACGACTAGCGCACCAAAAGAGTTTTTGAGTAGACATGAAGTACAACATGTATTTAGACTTTTAATGCTGGAAATAAGGTGCTAAGTAAAATTCGAATCCGTTAAAATTATCAACTAGAGCATACCGTATTTTCATTTGAAAGAAATTTACGTCCTAGTATGGAGATGGCTGTTGAAAGGAAGCTTCAAAGGTAATATAAATGATGCAATGTGCATTTGAAGTGAAAATTTTCAAGAGTAACAACCTACCAGACGGCGGCTTTCCAGGGAAACTCAGATTGTACAACATCAACATGGTCCCCCAAGCCCATTCTTGAACCTCAGCTGCTGAGGTTTCATGGCTGAGTTTTGGAACCAGGTGAGGTGTGCCATGTCCACTTGAATGTAGAATGAAGCTAAACAAGTAAATCACAATGACAACCATTCCAGTGCAACGCAACATCTTGTTCAACATCACTGCTCTACTTCCTTGGCATCTAAAGATAGAAACGATGCTCAGATTGCAAGAAGCTAACACGTTTGTTTCATGAGACGAAGAAAAGAAGTTTGTATAGAGTCCAGTGATTTGACAGTAACTTTTCTCTGTGGCTTTTAGAGATTTAGATTGAATAACACCTATTTACCATTCTGTAATCTCTGGTCGGTGCAATGGGATGACGATATAAAGAAACACACACTCCCTTTCACACACTGGTGAATTGGAAGGAACATCTGTTGACCAGCACAATTACGCTTATCAGTCAACATATGCAAATATTATCCATGACATAACTTTCTTTCTTTTACTGAAAAGCTACATGTGCGTGCTGTGGTAGTGATCAATGGATAATTCAATCACTATCTGATGACGAATACTATCGATATCTCTGCGCAATAGAGATCTTTTTGTAAACTGCAAGATGACTTGGTAGATAATGAGATTACGCTTATTTACAGTTTATTTCACATTTAACATTTAATGTGCAACACTTGCTATCTTCTTCGGGGATCTATTTGAATCAATGGGGACTAAGAACAGAAGTTCTACAATTGTTACCAAGGACTACTGAGTGTAATTTATAACGTAAGGCTGACCATCTCATCCTTACAAATACTTAAATGATAAGCACAAAAAGTCCCTGAAATCTCTTCTCCTCATTGGAGATTTTATCATTCTGAGCAACACTTATCCTAGCAATGGAGAGAAGTTGGCCCAGAAAGCTGTTTCTTGGAAATTTACGTACTTTTCATAGCCCCTTCTTGGTCTCATAGAACATTGTGTGAGTCTCTATAAAAATCACCGCTTAGTCCAAGGCTATTTGTTTACCTTGCAGTTTCAATGATGGTTAATTTTGAAAGAGTATCCTTTTTGTAAGTGATATGAATCAACTTTCTCTCATGAAGCTTATTCCATCTAAAAATCACATCATCATGAGGTGCTTGAGGTATAGTACCTTGAATACGATAGGCAAACTTGATCACTCTGTGTGGTAAAATCTTTCAGCAGCTTTTGAGGTAGTCACATATTTTGCAGTGCAAAAATAACACGCTTTTGGTAGATGAAAAATTTGAATGAGCTACTCGGTTAATGACCTTAGATTAGCATATCCATAAGCTAATTGAGTGCACAAACATATCAATCTTGCTGCGACCAGACTTCAGATGTGAATATCACTTGAAATAGCAAAGCCATATTCCTTTTTGGCCATAAGTCCTAGATCTGCTAACTCGTCTCAGAAACAAGGGTGGTACTATAGAGCAATACGCTGATATAGTGTTTTGGAGAATGGATGTGTACCTGATGCAGTCTCAATATAGTAAGGATTATAATTTAAGCGAATAATGCTGGAGAAATCATAACGACTGAATGAGATTATGCATAGTGTGTAGTTGACTATCGTAATGAACCGTAGATATAAACTGGGATACTTTTTTATACTAGGGAGTAACGTCAACCAAAATACAGATCTGCAAAGCTAACAAGATTTTAGAATGCTGTTGTTGCAGATAATGCTACATAGACAGAATGAGCTCCGAACATTTTTGGGTAGCCTCTGACCAACAACATATTCATAGCTTTCTGTAACAAGCCTTTTCCTTGGCAGATGCAACACACATCTGATCTTAGCGAAATACACGTTTTATCTCCAAAGTAACAGATCTAGCTGTTCTACTATGTGCAGTGGTGTGCTGAAAGACTTTTGAGTGGAGGGAGGGAGTTGTAGCAACAGACCCTACTATTTCGGCAAGAATGGGGGTGTGGCACCCCTACTTTGATACACCTCTGACTTTGTGCCTTGCAGGGGAGAGGAGCTCCTAATTGCCTTTCGAACATCAACAATAACTGATTTTTACATAAAGGAAACAGTGAAAAATATTCCAAATGTTATAGGTCCATTCCACAATATAAAGTGCGAACAAATATACAATATGCAATATAGATATAAAGTATAATATGCACTACAAAATTTGCACTGATTGAGGCATTGAACAAGCTTTTCATAACAAATGCTGCCTTCAACAACATTCGAAAATGAATACTAGAAAGTAAATCAAGCTAGGAAAGATCCATATTGAAATCAAGTAAGCAATCTACATACCTTTCCTGAACGAAGCAGAAGTCACTTAGTTGCTCTCCTAAGATTTTCACCAGGCCTGCTTCTTTTTACGTGTACTAAAGATTTGATACGCAAGAAATCTACATAAACATAGTTAAGCCATCTTATTGGGCTGGAATCATTACAGTAGCTATCCAAGCATGTACAATCTTCTCAGAAATACAGAGTTACACCCTTTAAGTGTCTTTGTGATTAAACGTGATAAAAAGCAGTAATGCTGCAAAATTTTATTGCAGTAGAGCTTAATCCGATAGAACTAAATCGCTCGCAGCAACTTTATAGCATCAATCTGGTAATATAGGCCGTGTCCACACTACTCAAACTAAGCTAGGTTGGCCCCAGATTTCAACTAACCCAGGTTAGATTTTCCTAGTGTGGACACAACTAACCTAGGCTGGCCCCAGGTTAGTTTAGCCCAGCTTCGGAGGTGGGTTCGACCGAGGTTCGCCCCAGGTTAGTTGTGAAAAATGTTGTGTGGACACAACCTGGGGCGAACCTAGGTTAGTTTTACACTTAAGGGGGTAGTTAAAGCATGCGCAGTGGTGGCTTCAGTAATTTGATCGTTGCATTTGAGTGCTTTTCTGAGTGTAAATTGTGCTTGTGGATACATGACTATTAATTTACATCAGCAGCGGCATAAGGATGCTCTTAATTCTTTTCAAAAGCTCAATTCTTCTGCATTGTTTCAACTACAGTATCGTAAGCTTTGTTATCATTGCGATTTTCAGAAAAACACTTGAAATACAAGTGTTAATACCGTACACGTTGTTCTCGGCTATGTTTGATTCAAATTGTAACGAGGATTCAGAATAACATGTCTCCTGTACATGCGTAGATTCTCTTAACCTAGGTTTCCCCCAAGTTTCTGTCCACATTGTAAATTAGGTAACTTCAGTGTGGACGCAACCTGGGTTCGCCTTGGTTAGTTTGTGTAGTGTGGACACAGCAATAGTGAGGTATATTTCCGTCCCATCAAATGGAACAATTTTTTGATATATTCTCTCCTAAGGCACTTTCAACACATCTGCGTATCTCCTTTGGTAATTTATTATGCCAAGTACCTTTCACTAAAATTTTAACCTAATGTTAACAATTTTTTAGGGCTTAGAACTACACAAGAAATGAGATTGAAATGAACTGTTGTAAATTACTAGTTCATTTTTCCACAACTAAAATCAATCATCAGTTTGAGAGCAACAAAATTTAGCTTCCTTTTAGACATAGCAGCCTGATTTATGCGTGAATTCAATCACAGTAAAAACCCACACATAAGAACATTCATTTGATAAGAACCTACAGCCTGAATGACATACCGTATCTTTTCGAATAAAAGCCTCGGCTTCTTTTAGTTCTTTGTAAAATAGCGGCTTTTATTTGAGGGCGGATTTTCTTCATATTTGTAGTCATTGTAGTGCATTCGTTAACCCACTACATTGCATTCGAATTTGCTTAAAACTGCGTAAAGTATGTGAAAATGAAATTTGTTAGTGTTTGAAACTTTTTGATGTTGTCACAATAGCAGAAGCTGGCAAAAGAAAGTATAAAGAAAATATTAAGGGCAGCTACTCCATTATTGTTCCTAAACACAGCTTCTATTTGAGGGCGGCCTTAATATTTTTTGGTCAAAACTGCGGCTTTTATTCGAGGGCGCTTCTATTGGAGGGCAGCTTCTATTCGATAAAATACGGTATTTTGATCAGAACCTTTTAATCAGAACCTTTGTAGAATGTTCTTCTAGCTAGGTTCTTATTAATGGCTTATGTTTTATCTGTTTAGAAAGAAATTCCATTTGTTGACCAATCGACTCTAGTCATGGATGTCTCCAACCACGTCATGGATGTACAGACATTCTCACAACCATGTTGTAAATCACAAAGATTTAGGTCGTTAATTATATTTCCATGGTCTTACAGTTCAAGCTTTCAACTATCATTTTCCTGGCATGTACTTTGGACCATGGATATAAGAACTGGGGGGGGCACAGAGGGCACGTATCCCTCCACCTTTGAAAGACTTGATGTCCTCCTTGAAAACTTTGAAAATGCGAGAATATATAGAAAAAGACACGTTTCCTACGATTTCAGAAGATCTAAGTTGCAAAATTTCCCGAAGGAACATGCCTCCGGACCACCCTAGCTAATCTGCATCTAGGGACTGGCACAATATGAAACCTTCTTCATTATGCAAAATGCTTTTTCGTTTCACTAATTGTTTCACCCCCCAGACAAAGTGCTCAATCTCACTTCCAGAAACCCTGCCAAGATGCCCCTCAATCCACGTTTATATTACTTCCTACGTCACTGCTTTGGGCCTTACGCTACCAACCAGCTCCATGACAAGTGGAATTACGCGATTGCATAAAAATATTGAAAGGCACATTGTAAAATTATGGGTCGTTATTTGGGAGCTTTTACTTTGCCATGAAGTGCACTGCGAGTTCGATGTGTTACGAACTGTTGCTACACATATCATCAAATGATGTGGAGACATAGAATCCTCGTTTGTTCTAACTTTAGCCTAATGCATAAAAGATTGCCCTTAACTTTTTAAATTTAAACGCCCATAATGTTGGAATTTAGCTGTAAGTAATGACACTAACATCAAAGTGCATCTACTCACAAGTAGCAAAGACTTTACAAAGAGAGGCAAAACAAAATTTATAATCACAGAGTAGCTTCTTCTATCAGTAGCCACTATTACAACATCTTTGAATGCGTGTAAGGACTGCTATAGGAATGATAAAATTTTGGCAAAAATTACGTTTAGCAACGTTCATCTTCAAAACTAGTGAATGGGGGTTGTCCCATTTTGGAACTTACCCCCATATATATTGCTTACTCTCAGCGATTTTATCCGATTAAGGTCCTGACCTGGAAGCTAACATAGTGTCTTTGCCTCAAGAACTTCTTTGTCTACTTCTGGAAGAAGTAAGCTTTGAATCAG
>WIPJ01002011.1:184499-199960 GCA_018155075.1 Cassiopea andromeda
ATAATCCAAAAGAACTGTAAAGTTAGAGTGCTCTATGCGATAGGCAGAGCTTTATACAGAATAAAACCTTAAAAACCGAAATAAAAGTGTTGTTTGAATCCAACTAAAATCACATAACTCTGAGTTTCACGCTGGTTGCGATCATCAGATGTGCTGGAATTTGTTGAAGCAGTGCTATATATGGGTGATTCCACGCTTAAACATCGCAATTGTGCAGTTGTTAACTTTTTTGCTTATAGTGAGTCACTTTGGAACTCCAATAAGAGGTCCCATGGAGACTCATGCACCCTATCATTCCCCCAGCCAGTAGACCAATGAAAGCAGGGACTTCGAAATTTGTTGATACAGCCTAAAAATATTATTTTCTAATTTTTCAAATTTTCTATTACATAGTCAAGACCATGAATGTCCGTTTCGCCATATGTGTAATGTCCGTCATGGAAAACTTTGAAGTTTGCACAAAAATGGAGAGCATTAGAAACAAATGACCATTACTTTTCACAAATTTCACAGATCTGTAATTCACATTCAGCTAAAATGGTTTGATAGAATTAGGGATTAAGATGAGTTAGCAGATTGGAGGAGTGCACTAACATTTGGTGAAATTCTGATGTAATGTCCGTTACAGTAACAGAAATATCAATAAGTCAAATAACAAGTAAGCAAACATTTTTAGTTGTTGTGGAAATAAAACTTGATCATATTGAGTTCAAATGTATATAAGTCTTATTGAAAAGTAACTTATCAGTAAATATGAATTTGAGGCAAAACAAACTAAATTACTTTGAACTGCATGTATACATATGCATTATCCATTTAGAATGTTTAATAGTAGCCAATGTGCGAATCCAGAGATACACTATGTTTAAGTTGATATGCTCTGAAGTAAAAAGTTGTGGTGAGGTCATTAAAAACTAGGAAAACCAAGAAATACCGAAATGGAGACAGGATAGAGAACTAGACATGAACTCTACACAGAGGTTAAAATATTTCTCTAGTACGGAATGTTCAGTTGTGTGCAAAAATTCTAACAAATCTTATGGATGGAAAACATCAATGCTCCATAATGAAAGAGTAGGGCAGGACAAAAAGGGGCCAGAACGAATTTTTCGGGTTCAGCTGGTGCCCCCTTGGAAGCATTGAGTGTTAAGTCCAAGCAAGTTAAATTGAACATAGTCAGTTCATTTGTCATCTGCCTTGGTGTTGTTTAAAAGTGAACTAATAAACGAGATTGTGAATGAAGTCCGCCTCTCTGATGGGACGAAGAAGAGTAGTCAGACTTGGGAATGAGAAACTATTGTCATTAAAAGGGATACGTCTTGTAACATTCACGCCGGACAATCTGACCAGCGTGATTTCAAAGGGAGGATAGCCGGAAAGCTATAACTATGAATGCATGCAAATCATATATATTGATTAGCATGTAGTCATAGTTATATCATATAAAATTGATTTGAATGCATTCCAAAGTCATGTATAAAAATCTTTCATAAAAATGAATTATTCAAAAGCGCATGAAGCAATTCTGAACGAAATGGGACAGGCTCCCCAAGTGGGCAACTTAGAAATGAATCTCCCCAAAACACCATCATTAGGTTTGCTTCTCCTGTTAATAATCGCTATGCTTTCTCACTTTTTCATCAATGTGTCCCTCCCTATTTATAAGTGGGGGTGGAGCTCGAGGGCATGCACTAACGCTTGGATAACATATACCATAGATTCTCTATTTCACCCGCCGGGGGGCTTATTGATTTCAAGCACTCTAGAGGGGGCTTGTTAGAGAGGGGACTTATGAGGGAGGGGGGTTAATAAATTTCATGAAAAGTTCGACAGTAAACTAAATATTTACTGCTTGAAAATACAGAACAACATGCAAGTTGTTTAGTTTACACATTATTGGCTCACAGCAGAATATACAAAATTAAAAAATTGTGTAATAATTGTTGATATAGATTGCTTTTTATTTGCATTGAGGTAATGACTTTGATTATTGATATGGTGAGAACCATTATTTATAGAGCGTGTTTAGGTTTAGTTTACTTACCTCTATGAAGTTTACTGACGCTGAGCATTATCCAATATTTCGTAAGGGGGCTTACTAGAGAAGGGGTTATTAATAAATTTCTTGGTCCAGAAAGGTAGGTTTATTGGAGAGGGGGGATTAATTGAAAGGAGTTCTATACAGAGAATTTACGTTAGAAGTTTAATGCGATAGTCTCATACCTGGTGTCTAATCAAAGATCATGGTTGGGTCCAGAGGAATATTTTTAGCATTAAGGATCTCAGATGGCTGGAAAAGGCAAGCTTATGAGTATTTGCTGTAAAAAGAGTACAGAGAGAATACCCAAATGTCTTGTCCCAAAAGAGCAAATCTTGCCCCCCTCATCCCCGTTGGCGGAGGGAAGGGCCACGACCCCGCTGCCCGGTGCTGCAGGAGTCCTTGACTGCATCCGCTTCTTAGCAGGAGCCTCCTAGCTGTCAGTTGCTGGTAGTAATTAAATAGAACAGAACTATAGCTGCTGAATAATAGCAAATATTTAATGTCAAGCGAAGGTTGGATAATATAGTTCTAAAGAAACTTTTGCACCATTATTATCTACTTCCTAGAGCACTGCACGCATTTTTATATAAGGAAACGACATATTTAATTAAAGACCTTATACTGTAGTAAAGTAAAGGTAGTCCAGTATACATTCGTACGTAGGGGAGTGCCTGTTAGAGATGACACTTATTCTGAGCCATCTGCATGTGAGGTAAGGTGGCCAGTTCCTTACCTCGCCACCTCTATCTCCCCAGTGTTGCCACTAGGTACCCATTCGCTGCTGGGTGAACAGTGAGTGAGTAATTCAATCAAGGCATCGAGTTGGACTCGATCCGTAGACCTTCCGCACTTGAGGCATGCGCTCTAACCACTATGCCACCTCGCCCATTTACCGCACAACTGCAGGAAAATTCCTAAGGAACTTGTCAATTTGAATAGTTTATTAACTGCAGAGCATCAAGTTTAGGATGCTAATTCCATTCATTTGCAACCAAACCTGGCATTGATACATTTATAAAGCTTCTTTTCTACCTTCTTTATGCTTCTGGTATTGAGTTCTAGCCCATATTTTAGTGAAATTCAGAGTTTCGAAGCGTTCTTTCTTTGAAGTTTGGAACAAGACTTTAGGCTAGATTCCTGCGTACATAAGTGGATGAGACTAGTAGCTGTTAGGCTCTGCATTATGCAGCATCTTTTGAGAAGTTAAGAGCTAGCTGACGTTGGAAAAAGGCCATTCTGCACAAAAGCTTAACGCCTGATTTGGAGTATTAGTAAAGCTAAGTCTTGTTAGTGGTCATGCCCATTATTAGCTGTCGTAAACCTAGTACAATCACAGATTTGAACAGCTGAATTGCAAAATCCATAAATTTCATGCATTTAAACAGGACATGTCTTAACCCAAATAGCTTGCCATGTTGACCAGAGATACACTTTTATAGGGCTATTCTTATTTGACGTATGTGAGATTGAGAGAGAAAAGTCTTATAATAAAGAGCTAAAATGCTATTGAAAATACCTTAAAACTAATCCTATAACATCTTTTTCAAGAAATTATATCTACAGAGCTTAAGTATTTGGAAATCAACTTTGCATCCAGCAAGACCTACTTTTAGTATAAACTTTTAAAGTTGTGTGACGTATGTGACACCGTGCATACCTCAGCAATAGTTTTTCTTTGAGATCTCCTTAAATTATTGAGTGTTAATCGTTATCTATTATTGATCTACTTTTACAGTCTGTCATTTTTGGCAGACTTTATGGTGTTCCATCGCATGCTTCCTCTAAATTTAATCCGTACCCCACTGTTTTCGTACTTGGTAGTTGGACGAGATCCTTTATTCTAAAACTGTAATTTGTGGGCCTACGCTCGAAGATATCCCACAGAAATAACAGATTTCTTGAGGTAAAGCATTTGTAGACCTCCAAAAGCAACGTTTCTAGACTTCTAGTATGTAGTGTGTATGCTCACCTCTCTTTTGCAGAAGCCATAATCATCCGGTATGATGTAATACAATAGAAAGCCTATCTTTTCTGAGATAAGATGCATTTTGACATTCAAAAAAGGGGTTACCTTGCAATCTAATGGCGTACTTATAGAAATTTCAAGGGGCTCCGCCCCTGAAACTACTTCCACGCCCAATGGCAGCTTGCTACTCGTCCCCAGTCCCCTCACCCAATGGCAGCTTGCTACCATTGAACTAAATAAAAAGACGATAAGCTTATTGTTTCAATCCGTGGCCGGATGGCTGCTATGGGGAAACACTCTGTACGAATGCGCAGTAGGATACGCGGTAAACTTAAAGAATCATTGATAACAACAAACTCATCGCGGACCAAAATGCCGATAAGTTGCTTTGGTTTTGGTTAAAACAATCGAATACACTGTGATGAAGAGAAGAAGCACAGAGAAATTTATGTCGCATTTCATCGGAAACTGTTTGCTCAAGACCCAGGCTGAGAGCCATCAAATCACCAAACTTTGAATAGGCCTATCAGAACATCACCTCAATCTGTATCTTCTTAGGAGTAGGGTTTCTTTTCTATAGTTAGTTTTTTTTATATGAAACAAAATTTCATTTATTCTCAAAGCATCAGCAATATTCAGGGCTATGATAATTTCAGAGCTTCAGACTAATTACATACATATATTTCAAAGGTGGGGATCACATACCCCCTGTAACTTCCGGGTCCTAAGTCTATGCCACCATCATTTGGAGTTAGCTGCAGGCTTAAGATAACTTCTGCTCCATCGTTAATTCCTGGATTGCTCAGTGAATTGCAACCAGCAGAGTGCAAAAGTAATCCAAGATCACGAAGCAAGAGATCTCATCAACAATCTAATAGTAGGAGTTTGTTATACGGGTCAAGTCTCAGATTCCCTTCTTTCTTTTTTTCATTGATATGTGATTCAGTGATTACAAAATCGAAAAATCGAAAAGATTTTTCAACAATATGAAGTTAAATAAATCTCCCGGCCGCTTTTCGATTTTGACTTTCAATGGGCAGAATTTTCGCCACAAATACAAAAAGTTTCCATGTCTGTTCCAAAATCTTGAGAATTGCTATTTCAATTGCTACAAAAGTAACAGGTAGTATTCTAATTACCATTAGTAGGATGTCCTCAACAACTCGATTCGACATGCGACAGAACCCAGTTGTTTTACTCAGTAAAATGGCCAAATTTTGCACAAAATTCAGTAACTTTTGTGGACATTTTGCTATAAATCCTTCTTCAATTAGCTGAAATAGTTTCATTGCAATTAGGGTCGATGGCTACCTCTCTAATCCTCATTCTATCAACTCAGGTGTACCTCAGGGCTCTGTTATCTCTCCTGTTCTGTTCATTCTCTTCATAAATGACCTGCTTTCCTCTACATCTTCCAGTATTTTCTCCTTTGCTGATGACACTTATTTAGGTTCATCTTTTTCATCCAATCCACAACATCTTGCCTATTCTAATATTTCACCATATCGTAACACTTCAGCCTCACTTCTCACCAATGACTTGAAGAATGTAGGGAAGTGGAGTAGTAACAACCTCGTTAAGTTTAATGAAGAAAAGACAAAACAGGTTGTCATATCACGTAAACATCACCAAGATTTCTCCCCTGTTTTCATGAACGGCCATAAACTGGAGATTTCATCTTCTATCACTCAACTTGGTCTTTTTATTTTATCTAATCTCACTTGGAAACCCCATATCAATTCCATAGCAAAGCATGCATCTCAGAAACTTGGCTTTCTTTCTAGAGCCCGTGGTTATTTCTCACCTTCTCAACTACTATGTACAAATCCCAGATTCGTCCTTCTCTGGAGTACTGCTCTCATGTCTGGAGTGGTGCTCCTAAATCTTCTCTCCATCTTCTTGACAGATTCCAGTCTAAAGCTATCCGTCTCATGAACAATCCAAACCTCACTAATTCTCTACAGTCTCGCTCCCATCGTCGTCTTGTTGCAGATCTTTCCATTTTCTACCGCTATTTCCACTGACATTGCTCTCAGGAAATCAAGAATATTATTCCTGATCCAGTGAGGCGTGTTCGAACCACCAGAAGCTCTACCTATTCACACCCTTTCCAAGTTACACTACCTAATCCACGAACTCTATCTCACAAATCATCTTTCATTCCCAGACCTTCTCAACTGTGGAACTCATTGCCACCCACTACTTTCCCTGAATCCTACAAGTTGTCATCTTTTAAATCTAATATCAACAAACTTGATCTTGTCTCCCTTTCTACTTAAACTTCCCCTCATTTTCTCAGTTTTTCCTTTGTCGAGGCTTTGTTATAGGCCCTATGGCCTTTCCCCGGCATTACGTATTAAAGAAAAAAATTGAAAAAATATTGTAGATTTTTCTTAAATCTGTCAGTTATGTCATGTCAACTTAATTTCATATCTTATGTATATTGTTTTTAAGTTAAAGTATTTGTCTTCTTTACCACCTTCCAACGAAGACATTGCATGGCATTAAAATATAATTTCATTTAAATCAATGTTTTTGTGCTGCTAAAAGTCAAGACAAGAATAATTTCAAAAACAAAAGTCGGACCTAGAGCTGCCAGTGAGATGGATACCATTCAAGAACTTAATCATTGGTTTGAATTACACGTTGTTTTGACAAGAAAACCGTTATTTTGCCTGAGCCTCAATTTTCTTAACTTTTCCCGAAACTGAGCCTGAGATTTTCTTAAATTTTTCTTAACTTTTACCGAAATAAACTGGCTAAATTGGCTTACGCTTTCGTTATTAATATTTCATACTTGAATTTAAATTTGATCTTTAACATTTTTTATGCAATAACGACAAAATATTGATTTTTGGCCAATAAAAACACTGCATTTTGGAAACTGAGTCTCGTGATTTTCTTAAAATTTTCTTAAGATTTAGAGCATTTGAGCCTCATTTTCATATAAACTTTTTTCTTATAAAAAAAACGTGTACTTGTCATTGGCTTTCCTTGACCTCTATGTGAATACACTAAGATACTTTTTTAAGACTTCAACCAACAAAGATCACTATTCAAGGTTAAGTGCATGAAACTCACGATGGCTAGCGCATTGTTGGCTTTCTGCACATGAATTCCACATGCTCATGACTATAGATTATTTGAAATGATATCCAAGTCTCGCTCAACTGTCAACTTCGCAAAATTTCTTGTCCTATGATGGGGCTCTGTATGTGATAAATCGCTACTTCCTTGTACATGCCTACGTAGAATGGCTGTGCACATGATCGCCATCTTTGGACACGCCCCGATGCAAGTGAAAACAATGAGCTTATCGCCCCAGTCTTTTTATGTAGTTCAATGCTTGCTACTCGTCCCCAGCCCTGGTGTCCCTGAAGTATACAATCCTGCAATTTGATGTATGACAACACCGTCTCTATCACACAGTGTGCCCAGAAGCAGGAACAGTTAAAATTGACATATTTCTTTATCTGCAGATATCTATTTCTGTTGCATTAACAGAAAACTGAGCTGCATGGAACTTTATGAATCTTTAAAGTATCTTTTATAGACTTTGTACAAGAGTAGTTTGACAGGCCCAGCATAGCGCTCAAATCTTGATTGGTTAATACATTTGCTCACAACCAAATACTTGTGCCATATGAAACATGGCATATTCTATATATAGCACAAGTATAACTAACACTATACATATTCCCGCCAAAATTCTAGTCGTAACCAGGGTCCAGTCCTTTTACTATCTTGCGTCTACGTGACTGCCATAATGTTGCGTGGTTGCAATAGTGATTATTGAAGCTAGGAGACATCTGTTCAGAGAGTACGAAACACTGTTTTCTTCTGAGTAAAAAAGTCGGACAAACCACTTGAACATGATGATCAAATTGAGCTTAGCTTGGAGACAAATGTACAGCTAAATGATAGTCTATATAGTGCTGTATGGATGCTATTATTTTATGGGTAGCTGCTTCAGGAAGAAACATGAAAATAACAGGTAGGAGGCATTAGTGTTTCTTCACGAAGTTAGAGGCATCAGTATAACTAATTAGATTGCGTTTATAGATCAATATATAATATTTATTTGGAACAAAAGCTCGTGCTTGCATTAGGTAAGCTTACTTTTCTGGATCTAATTTTGTTTTGTATTATTAAGTGTCAAAACCACGAGATCCGACTCTAATGCTATGAACACGCAGAGCCGAATGTATGAGCTTAATGATTCAAGTATAATTTCGACCAAAGTAAATAAACTCGAGCGTGCACAGCTGTATTAGTATGGGTGGTAAAAACGCTCCAAAACATGCGAAATTGGCCTAAATTTAGCTTCGAAAGCCGTTTGTTGATGAATTTGCAGCCTTCTATCGGCTGAGACAGTAAGGAGAATTTGATTGTGAGCAAATGTATTAACCAATCAAGATTTGAGCGCTATGCTGGTCAGAACACTTTCACTGTAACTGTAACTTTTTCACATGCTTGAGGGTGATAACTTTTAATCTAGAGAAGATGCTCTGCATACCAGTTGGTGATAACCATCGAGTTTATGGGCCCTCAATGATGCGGTTGGACTTAGCCTAACAAGAACTGTCACTGACTAGTTAAATTGAAAATGGGGCAATCTTCAGCTAAAAAAGAGTACAAATATATGAGCTCGTTGAAATACATGCAGAATTATGAGTTGTTTACCAATCAAGTTTCTGTGTAGCGTTCATAGCCTTTTCGAACGTTTTTCGATCACTAACTGAAAATTACTGCGCAATACTATAGCTTTGAAAGAGTCAAACAGCAAAAATCAATAGCATCAAAGGTATGTATGAATACTTAAAATGCAGAAATGGAAATTTATTGAGAAGAGCAGTAAAGAGCCATGATTTGTGGATCATCTTGACCAAGGATGCCACCAGAAAGATGGTGAAGCTTTGACTGAACTGTGTGCCCCAGGCAACTACAGATGCTATACACGTTTTTTTTTATAAGAAAATCACTATTTTGCCTGAGCCTCAATTTTCTTAACTTTTCCCGAAATTGAGCCTCAGATTTTCTTAAATTTTTCTTAACTTTTGCTGAAATAAACTGGCTTGAGTGGTTTACACTTTCGTTAATACTATTGTATACTTGAATTTGAATTCCATCCTTAACATTTTGAATACAATAACGACGAAATTACCGATTTTTGGCCTATTAAAACACTTAATTTTGGAATTTGAGCCTCGTGATTTTCTTACGATTTTCTTAAGATTTTGACGATTTGAGCCTCATTTTCTTATAAACTTTTTTCTTATAAAAAAAAATCGTGTACTTGACTTAGCGACGTCTGTGTACGACTAGTGGATTTGTTGTACGTACCATGAGAGCAAAAATGTCATGCAAGTTAACCCTGATGCTATGTTGCTTAGCACGAGCGCCACAGCCACTCTTGAACCTCTCCTATGTTCCTGGAATGTGCCTATTCCAGTGTTCCTGAGCCTGCTCGCTAAAAATAGCAATTGGCCCAGACGACATTTCACAAAGTTCCAAACCATGGGAACACATTGAGCGTAGTGAGGGATTAACTGGGATCCAGATTTTCCCTTTTTCATCTAAAAAGGCAGTGCAGATTTGATACATAGTATGAATGCCTAGTTGCCTGAGTTTACTATGGTTGATTCCTGGCCGCTCACTTAGACACTCGGTAAACATAAAATTGATGTCGCGCAACAGCACTTTGTAGTTCTTGCGATTTGCGTCGTTCCGTATCATTCCGCAAATGGTATCTCCAGGGGTGGTTCTAGCTGGAAAAATCCGCGGTGACCATGCCCACTGAGCGTAAGAGAGAAGAAAGGGGGTCTTTTTTGAACACACCCTTTTTACATTAAGAAAGCGCCCTTTTTGAGCACAGTGATTGGTCCTTTATACACTAATAAACTATTAAAATGAAAGAGTAAAAATGAAGGAGAGCGGGCAAAATGATAGAGAAATAAGAGTACAAGACGATAACATAACGGAAAATACAAATGCAAGATCTTCATTAACATTTAAAAATTTACTTTATGTTGTGGCTTACATTCAAAGCCAAATGACACAAAGAAAACTAGAGAGACGTTTTGTATAAGTTAAAGTACAGTAACAGTCTAGAAGTATCATGTTTATTCCTTGTAAATCTTCCTAATTCGCAAGTATTTCTAGTAAGCAATATATTCAAAATTTTATACCTTTCCAGAAAGGTTGAGGGCCAGCGAAGGGCCTAAGACCATTTATGGGGGCCGTGGCCCTCCCGTAGAACCGCCACTGGGTATCTCGTGACTTGGGATCAAAGAATTGTTGTGCAATATACCCATTGTTCAAATTTCTACTCCCAGATGCAGGCAGGTCGACAAGGAACTCAAGCTTCTTACGAATGTGTTCTTGCATGTATTACTTAAAACCCTGGATAATTCGAATGGTACTTTTTCTGTCAACTTCAGATCAATCACAATATTGGCACTTTCTGGAATCATTATCACCTTGTAAAATTCCGGCCATTTTACCATCAATCATATAAACCATGTTGTTAATAGTCAAAGTAATGGGGTGATGGAGATCAGGAAGAGCAAGGTAAGCTGTGCGAACTCTTTTTCGATGACATCCCGTGACTCACGAATAAGTGAAAGTGGTCTGCTGTACGATATTCCATTTGGTGAGGGATTCTTTCAAAGTCGAACAATGTTATCATCTTTAACTACATCAAGCGACAGAGGTGCTATGCAGCAAAGCAGATAGTTGGACGTTGAGGTGGGATCTAGGTGGGGATTCTCTTCCTTTGAAAGTTCGCAGCTTGCCAATTGGTTTTGACTGCGGTGATCTCCAGACCCATCACTTCCAGTCTTTGCATTCAGAACAAGTGTACTGCTTTGTGGAATTTGATGTGTGCATTTTTCTGCCTCAATAAGATTCAGAAGGAGCCGCAACTCCGTCCATCCTGTTGACGAGAATCCAGCACTAAAGAAAAATTTTTCATTTTCATGCTTCATTTTTCGGAAACGTGCATTTAACTTCTGGCTTGCTAACATTCATTAACTAAGATTGATAACATGCTCAAAAGCGACTCCTGGCTGCTCAGCAAAAGGTTTTAAGCGGTATATTTCAAATGCCATGATATTCTTGATGGTATCAACTCAAGGACTTTAGCTCAACCTCCTTCCTGGTCGTCTTTTCGATTTTGACACGTCTGGAGTAGTCAAGAAGATATTTTCAGCTCACCCAACAGCAAAAGATTTACCAAATGAATGGAACTGCAACTCTAGCCAATACTGAGGTTCTCTTGATGTTTTTTAAGGCTTCGATTCCTTCATTCGCTCATTTCTTCCTAGCATAGATTGCTTGTTGCCAACTACTGGATACATATCGAGAAGTGCCTGAACTACTGTTGCTTTATCTCCTGCAAAAAGCATGCCAAGCACTAACTGAACTATACTTTGTATTGTGCACTCCTAATCTCAAAGTATATAAGTCTACAATCACTTCTTAACGATCTATGGTCAGTTACCAAAATGACTATATATGGTAGTATCACCCAAAATCCCCCAAATTTTGGTATTTTCAAACTCTATTTCCTGTAGCACAGCCCTCTAAATATGCATCAAGTAAACCCACAATACTTTTTAAGCAAGAGTTTGAACAAAGATGTGTTTAATAAAGTGCTTTTGGCAAAAATGACTATATATGGTAATATGACCAAAAAGCGCCAAAATATTAAAATTTTCAGGCTATATCAATTTACATGAAGTCCACCTTGCATTAATGCATCAAATAAACCATAACAACTTTATAGAGTTGGGTTTTTGCTAAGAAATGCTAACGAAGGTTGTTACGACCAAAATTACCATATATGGTAACTTGACCCCAAAAACCCCTCAAACTTGTCATATCAGATTTTTTCTATTTCCATGAAAAGTGCATTGCAAATATACATCAAAAATGCCCCAAAAATGTTTCTAAAGATTATTTTGAGTAAAGGAATGCCAACTAAAGGCTTTTAGGCCATAATGGACATATTAAAATGACCCACAACGGTCTTCAAAATTGAAAAGTTCCGTAAGAAGCGCTACATAATTTGGTTTCAAATGAGCCCTCATTCGTTATCATGGGATACTATTTATTAATGCAATGGCTTTTTTCGTAATATTTTGCATCCTGAGCACTGTGTATCGTACGAGAAATTGATTTTATTCAATAGCATTGCAAATTGCATATCTAGTAACGAAAATATACTATTGCATCCAAACGAGAACAAGCCTAAAAACAGGATAAATTTTTTCACTTCGATAGTCAATTTAATGCATTCAACGTTATAAGCGTTCGGTTTCATAAGCAGTTGTAGAACAAACAGGGCCGCCGAGACATTTCAGGGGCCCCGGGGTAAAAGAGAGAGACGAGCCCCCTTGCAAGCAGAAAATTTTCAGGGTCTAGAAATTAGCTATGGTTACTTTATGAAGTCCCCCAGATTTTGAAGCATTGGACACCTTGTGTCATCAAGTGTTGTGAGGCACCTTGAACCTTGAGGCCCTGGGACAACCTGCCCCCTGTCCCCCTCTCAGCGGCTCAGAGAACATTGCGAAATCTAGACTTATGAATAAGAAATCAAGCCTCTCTTATTTTGATAACAAGAATTTTGGTTTAGTAGCTGCGTATTTAGAGAGTACAGAAAGCTTGAACTTTGTTGCAGTCATGCAAAGTAAGTTCATTGTCTCACGCATTGAGAAGTCAGTCTACAATTTTCCATCCTGGGATCTTCATGGTAACCTCTCTGACCTGAACTTCCTATTGTTCTCTCAGAAAAGTTGCCACAATGAAACAGATTTCTACCCACCTTAGAGGGCTGCAGCCCCCTTCGTTACTCCCTCCTATTCTTATGTAGCTACATGCTGATAGAATAACAAAAGGCATAAAGAGGTGGTCGCATATCTAGAGGCAACCAATCTGTTATAGATAGGAGGATAAGTTGTTCAAACAACATATACTCATCTTCAAGAATATTATTGCAGAGCAATTCAGTTAACTGTTAAAATATTCATAAAAGAAATGGCTGAGACAGAAAAAATGGTTGCCTCAGCTGATTGAGAAAAAAGCTATAGCAAGAAGCATTACTTTACAAGTTGAATCTTGTGTATAAATATAAGCAAAACTTTACTGGCTAGGAAGGCTTCCCCAAACATATAAAAATTATGCCTCCGTCATTGCAAAACTAAGATAACTGCTTGGTTATATCTATTATGGGTAAACAAAAAATATACTTTAGGGTACAGTAAAAACTCAAATAAAAGAACCTACAGTTTTGAAATGAGCCTGATCATGTTCTTGTGTGACGGGGTAGTTTCAGTAATCAGGCTTCTGGTTCTTACTAGAGGGTCTAATACAAATGCTAGAGAAATAATAGTTGACCATATTGCATTCAAATACTACGGCAGTACATACTTAACCACTCAAAGGTTTGTGGATCAAAACATATGTATAAATCTACCCATCTCACTTGTGCATGTACTATTTTTGGAGGATCTACAAAAGGTTAATTAGCAAAAACACTGAGCTAATTTCCCGGCGGATAAAAAATGAGCCAATAATAAGAACCTAGTTGGAATGTGAAGCTGAAAAGGTTCTAATTATTTGAAGTCAATATATACAATTTCAGGCTGCAGGTTCTTATTGAGTGATGGTTCTTATGTGTGGGTTTTACTGTAATATAAACTAAGATACTTGGAAAAATTTTGCAGCTACTTCCTACCAGTTAGTTACCAGACAATCAACTTGGGCAGTTTAAACATTTGAAATAGTGATGATAATAGGGCTCATATTCTAGTGGTGTATTTCCTAACCATATGGTCACAAAAACATCTCCATATGAATATATTCACTATCTAATGTGTTCAACCTATAAGCCTAGCTGTAAATCCATGGTGAAACATTACTTTAATTTTAAAGGTTCTTGAAATAAAACAATATCAGTACAAAAATGAATCATAGTGCTAATGCAGATATGTCATGCCTCCGTATCTGCTTTTATGAAACTTACCAAACATGGTGTGGTTACACACACACAAACCATGTTTAATAATTGCTAACATGGCAGACATGGAGGTGATACATATCTGCATTAGCGCCTGAATCACTTGTATTTCTCACTATACCTTGACTGCAACACCATGAAATATCACTACTTCTGCTCAAAAAAATGGCTGGTACATAATTCTACCCTACTTTAACTATGCTAATGGCATTCTCAACAAAAACTAAGTACACAACTTTTCATAATGAACCACATTATAGGGAACATACATGTAGACAGCCAAAATATTTAATGAACATATACTACTGGCAGAAAAAAAGCTAAGGAACTTTTCAATTCTACAACTTTTTGTAACTACAAATGATCAAGAATTAGCAAACCAGTTCCATTCATTTACAGCTAAAACTCACATAGGTGCATTTACAAACTGCTTTCCTTATTTGTGTTTTTATTCTTAAGTTCTAGCCAAAAATTAAAGGTAGAATTCCAAATGTTTCCTTGTGTTTGTACCACTATTATGTGCAGTGAAAATTAAGGAACTATTAGGGAACTCTTAGTACTAGAATTTGACAAAAAGATGTCCAAAAATAATGAAATTTTACAACTAGGTCTTGATATAGGTTCCCTATAAAATAGAAAGTGTGTACATAGTCTTACACCTATATAAATGCACTAACCTTTTCTAATGCAGGATCAAGGAAAGTAAGCTTTATTCATAACTTTTACAAATAACTTCAAAAAGGCCATATCAAAGTGTGTAAACCAAATATATAAATCTGTGTTTTCTTCAAAACCCTAAAATTCAATGCCTACAACCATACTGACTTGTGATACAATAAATAAAAAGGTTATACAAAAACTGCATATTCCGCTAAGTTATTTTCAAAATAAAGTCTGTTTATTACTTTACTCAAGAAAAAGCCTCTAAACCGGCTCTGCAAACTCGTCCGGTTCTTCCTGTCTGACATTTTGCATTTTGCCACGGCGATATGCTTGAAAGTGAATGAAGAACGCCTCAACTCCGAACATACACATGCACAGAAAACCAAAGAAGGCTGAAACAGCAGCCCTGGTACGGCCATAACTGTAATTAGAATATCCAGCTACAAGTGCACTGGATAGGAGAAATGAAAAGCAGGCCACTGCACATAGAGCAACATACACTTCGGGAGCACGGCATATATACATGATATGGTTCCACAACGAAAACAGATGCAGAAACAGGTCGATCAAGATGTTTATAAACGACGTCCATACAACAAAATCAAAGAAAGTAAATACGCCACCATGGCCGTACACAAGGGAAGGCAAAATCACACCAGCTAGGAATGTAGCAATCATTTCAGCTACTTTCAATCTACCAGCCCATTCATCTCTAACATAGCTTGGATCCCACCTAAATACTCCAAATGCACACCTGCCTTCGCGCCTATCTC
>WIPJ01002011.1:202114-213510 GCA_018155075.1 Cassiopea andromeda
TTCAGTTGTGTGCTGCCTTAGTCAACCTACAGTATCCTTTAATAAAGGAAGTATGTGAAGACACAAACTTTGACTAGATGCTATATTTAGAATATGGAGAAACTTACTTGAAATGTATATAAAAATTTATTTCAATAATTGTGTTTTCACTAAAACAGTCTATATTATTACACACTGTAACAACTTTCTATGTAGCTGCATTCTTTTGGATGTATAAAATGTATTAAAAACAAGACACATTGACTTTGAGTATTTCTAGTCTCCTTTGTATGTCATATTGTATAAGTACAAAGTAAAGCAGTTACAAAAAAAATTAAAGTTCTCCTTCTGTTATCTTGGGGAAAATGTGAAGAAAATAAAAATCTTTCAAGACATCAATATTGGCCACCCATGACTCATCCCTCTTAATGAGCAGAATAGCTGCATCCTGTGTTGTCCATACCACAAAATAGCAAAACATTCTATTGGTAAGACACATCTGGCCTTGGACCTGATGCCAGTAGACATGGTCTTCTTTCAGGGCATATGAACCATCTTGATTGACTCTCAAGCAAAATGTACTACTGTTTACAGCATCCCTGATGGTCAGATTTCTCACTGTATAGGGGCACTTTACTTCTAGAACATGGTTCTTTCCCACAAGACCATCAGGGGAAGCACCCAGCACACCACTTTCATGTAACCAGAGTCCAGTTTGCTCCACAGGCAGACCAGTCTGTGTGGTGAAGTGCTTCAATGCCTCCTTTTCATTGTTCGTTCCCCACTGGACAGCCTTCACCCGAGACAAATCATACTCTCCCAGTAGGCGCTTTATTAAGGAGGGAGTCACTCTCTTACTTTGTAAGACACACCCAAAATTGCTTGCTGTCAAGCGCCCTTTGCGTGCTTCGTGCCACAGTGGGTTATCTCTCTGTCCTTTGGTCAGACTGGCAACATTGAGGATAGCTGGTGTGCCAATCTTTGCTTTATTTTGTAAATAAAGAACTTGTTCTTGTTGGCTTTCAGCTTTCAAAAACTCTTCTGTAAATATCAGTTCTTGTATTGTTGAGATAGGAAGAGGCTTTGCAACTGGTGGCTCTGGACTCATGATCCACCAGATTCCAGTGAAGCGACCATACTCTTCCAACCTAGAGTACAAGAACTTCCTATCCTCTTCATTCGGTCTTCTAGACAAAGGAGTATACTTCTTGCTAGGTGGAAACATTTCTGAGGCAGACTGAGTGGCCAGATTTGAGGTTTTCCTTTTCTTCCAGGAGCACTCTACATCTGTTCTACTCAAATTATGATATCCATGTATGAAGAGTGCAGCAGCATGGCTACATTTGAATGCTCCTCTAGGACATTCACACTCTGTTGATACTATATTGTTCTTTTCATCTAGGTATATCTAAAATAGAAAATTACGAGTTGATGAGTAAGATGCAGTGTATGTCATTTTTAAAACACACACAGTGAGTGGATTTAGACAACTAACATCAGGGTAATTAACTGGTTGAAAGTTGAGTCCCTGAGACCCTAAATAACCTCCTTCGAGATGTTGTTATTATCACTGTTAGCATAATCGATTTTCTGAATTATTTGCATTTTTCGTTTGCTTGAAAGTCTTTGCTTTCCATTTTGAAACCGTCAGAGAAACGGAATAATTTATCGAGTATTTCAGCATTAAGCTTTAAATCCTATAAAAAAAACTTTATACAGCGAACTTAACCAATTATTCCTGTAATCTCAGTTTGAAAAGCCGCTTTGATCGATGGGATAAGCCAAAAGAGCTCTCTACACATTATACTTGTTCTAGTCGCCTCAACTTCAAGATTGTTAGACTTACCGTAACTTTATACGCTTTATTCTTCATACTTGCTTGAACTTGTCCTTTAAGAACCCCTTGACTATAACAAAAATTGTCTATATGTCCCGATCTGTAATGATTTTCTCCTCTCGTGATAGATTTTTCCTCTCCGGAAAAGAAAGAGCTGAGAGCCGCTATCGAAAGGGACGCCATCTTCGTTTATGTTCAGTTTGTTTGGAACTGAAAATCCGGTTACCTAGTAACGTGACGTAACTACTTAAGAACTCTATTTTGCATGGTTTGCCGCCAAACCAGGGGGCGCCTGCGCATATCTAAGGCAGGGGGCCATTTTAAAAATTAGGTAATTACTTTAATTATAACAATATCCCTTCAGCATGCTTACAAATATAATCTTAACTACAAACAATGAAGCAAAATTAAAATAACAAGGAAATAAAACCGTTGATCTTACAGGGAGTCGTTCTTTTGAGAGGGCATAGATTAGTTTTCATTGCTCATCAAATGTCTTCTTAGATGGCTTTTAAACAGACTTAGCGATGACAGTTCTCTTATATTATTTTGAATATCATTCCAAGCCCTAATGCCAGCATATTGAAATCCTTTCTTGGAGAATTCAAATTTTACTTTTGGAATATGCAGGTCTTTATCACTTCTAGTATTTTAATTAGATAGAGATGATCTAAATTGGAACATATTCCATAGGCTTTCACGGCATAGCTTATTGAGAATCTTATAGAGTAAACAGATCGATCAAAGTGAATAAGGTTCTCAATATTCAGCCATTTTTTAGGCCACGGGTCCTTAAACCTTGCACTTTCGATAACTGATAGAGCCCTATTTTGCAAGCATCGCAGAGTTTGTAGTTCGGTTGACGATAGACTTCCTCATACTACATTTCCGTAGCGTAGGCGATTCTCAAACAGAGCACGATAAACATCGCATAGTTTGGATTGGGAAAGAACATTCTTAAGCTGATAAACCTCCTGCTAGCTTTCGCGTCAATGATTTAAATTGATTCTTCCACTTTAGCCCTTCATCAACAATAACACCTAAGGATTTGACTTTTCCTACACATTTAATTTCGCTATCATTACATTTGAGTGGAGGGAGGTTTTTGATTTCATTTATTCTATGTTGGTGACCATTTACCACAAATTCTGTTTTCTGGGGGGTTCGCACTTAGTTTATTTACCCTCAACCAATCACTGACATTTAACAGCTCCTTCTTTGTCGTGCTAATGAGCTCTGTTATATCATTAGATGCAATTGTTGTATGTGTATCATCGGCATACATGTTTGCCTTAGAAAGTCTTTAAGGTATATAATGAAGAGAAGGGGCCCTAAGCATGATCCTTGAGGAATACCGCAAATACCTTTTTCGATCCTTGATCTATAACCATTTACAGTACAAAATTGTTTTCTACCACATAGGTACGATTTAAACCATTCAATTCCTTTTCCTTTTATACCGCACTTCATGAATTTATCAATCACTATTTTGTGATTGACGGTACTTAGAGATGGTCATCCAGAAAGCTTAAGTTTGTGTACAAAGAGGGAGAGGTTCAGAATTTCTGAAAATTTTGCGTACGCACTACACGTCTTCTTTTATAAGAAAACCGAGATTCAATTTTGCCCGAGATTGAATTTTCTGAATTTTTCCCGAAATTCAGCCTGAGACTTTCTTAAAATTTTCTTAACTTTTACTGAAATAAACTGGCAAAAACAGTTTACACTTTCGTGATTAATGTTATATACTTGAATTTGATTTCCATCTGAAGCATTTTGTATGCAACAGCGACGAAATATCGATTTTTTGGCCAATAAAAACATTAAATGTTGGAAATTGAGCCTCGTGATATTCTTACGATTTTCTTAAGATTTTGACCATTTGAGTCTCATTTTCTTATAAATTCTTTTCTTATAAAAAACGTGTAGGTGAATGAAAATCACCCGGGTAGCTCCAATAGTTAAGTCTCAAAAAAGATGCGACAGCAACAATTATAGGCCAAATTCAGTGGTCTCAATTTTCTCAAGAGTATTTGAAAGGATTGTACAAGATCAATTACATAAGTTCCTTAAAACAAATTTCATTTTCACAAATAACCAGTACGCCTTCAGAACATCGTATTCCACGATTGGCGTCATAATGCTGATAACCAGAAGCTTTATATGACGATATTTCTAGACTTGAAAAAAGCATTTGATACGTACTTCCAAGGTGATCCCTCACCCACAATTCCTATTCATTAATATCTCAAGGTAAAAGCTTTTTTCAACTGTTCTTATGCATTCTCTTAGCATTATGCCATTGAACAATCTTTGCCAGCAACTTCGAAGGTTTGTAACCCTTTGAAGTTAAAATGAATCCGGTATCATGTAAGTCAGGCTTCAGCACCATTGAACTTCGAGGCTAATTTAGCAATACTGCAAGGTTTAAGCTTCATTAAAAATTAGAATTTTTCTATGCGTTTATTATAATACAGCTCTAAGAATAGCTTTTCCATCATTGATACCATACCGTAAATCCCCGAATCAGCCTCCCTCTCAAAAAAATCCCCACCCAAGCATGTAACTGTACCTATTTGAGAGTCTGTTAGTGCTTTAAAGAGGTAGGAAAGAAAGGAGATCATGAATTAACGAAAATTTGCCTGTCTTTTAAAAAACATCCTATTGCTTGCATGTGTAGCATCGACGAAATAGTTTGCTAGCAGAAAAATTTCAACTGAAATATGAACAACTACCAAGAAAATCTTTTTAAGTTCCCACTCGAATAAACCCCCATACAAAATCCAAAAGAATAAATAAGCCCCCAGGGGGCTAATTCGAGGATTTACGATATTTTACTATTCAGTTCCACTTTTATTTTGCTTTATGAAAAAGCAAGATATCAACAGAGATTTAATAATTAAGAATAATTCAAGAATAATTTAAGTCTCAAAGCAAAAAGAAATTGGAATATTGAGAAAGAGTTTTTTTAAAGAAAAATTTAGAGCTGCAAATAAATCCAGCGATGCTGTGTTGAAGAAGTAAATGCTGGTTTCAGGTGAGATAGAACTGCCTGCTTTTGGCAAAAAGGGGTAGATTAAGGATATTTATAGTTGTGTTTCTCGAATCATTGTAACGAAAGCCTACCGTTTTTATAGTTATTTACTTCCTTACATGCTTTGTGATCATGAATTATGATGAAAGTCAACTTGATCATGCTTCAACTTTTTTCAGAACTGCACATTATGGGTAACAGTGGTGGTGTGTATAGCTTGATGGGAACGGCATTTGCAATTCAGTTCAACGATGAAGATATAAGAAGAAAAAGGATTGTGACATAAACTATATTTATGACGGCACAGTGATTGACAGTCAGTGATGAGAGGGACGAGAGAGAGAAAACAACAAACGAAGAAGGACACAAAATACGCATTTACTCGAGATCTGAGAAGAAGGACAAGAGACTTTGAACAATTACGCAATCCGCATTATAATTATTTCACTCTACAATATATTCGATTCGATTGGTTTCATTTACAAATATTACTTCGATTTCTCGTCTTATCTTTTTACACAAACTATATCAGGGATCTTTCTGGAGGATATTGTCTGCAAAATTGGAGAACAAAATTATTAGTTCCAGCGATGGGAAACAAAAACAAGAAATGATATTTCCCAACAGAGCTGAAAGCTAAAACGACCCTGTATTGAAGCTCAGCAAGAACTTTTAGTACACTAACTTTCTCAATTGTATTCTAATGATACAAGTAAGCATTACAGATACTGTCATTGTAGAGCCTGTAATGCTGGGCTTACACTAGATTTTTGTTCATAGATTCGGAAAGTCATCGAAATGTCGAAAAATGTCTGCACGGGCCAACCAAGGAGCCTCGTGTGAATAAAATCATGATTTGCATGTTGATAAAGTAGAACATGCTCTACTTCTCGTAGACTTTTGTCGATAGATCGATGTACTGTTGTTTTCCATGGTCTTTTCCCTTCTTTTTTAATATCTAAGAATATATTAATGTTTCAAGCGTGTCTTCTTCCATGTTTCATCCAGAAACTATACCCCACAAATAGTTTTCCTACCTTAGTTTCTGTAGGCAAATGTCTATCTGACTCTTTCATTTTTTCGATGACTTTCTTAATCTATAAACAAAAATCTACATTGTGAACCAAGTTAATGAACTATATTTTTCTAAAAGAAAGTTGTTTATAATAAAATAGTAAAGTTCAGTGCTACATTATTGAGACTTACGAGGTATTTTAGTGTTTATGTACTGAAAATTCGATTTATCTTGTGCAAAAGGTCATTTACGTGATTTTGGCTACCATATAGCAGTTCACCTTCCGTTATGTTCTAAAATTTATCATCATTTCAAGTGTACATGGAGCTTTTTACTTTCCGTTAATTTGCATGCACAAAACATAGGCCCATGAACTCAAGATATTGTGCTAAGAAAGTCTAAAGTTTGATACTGGAATCGTAAAAAAGGTAAAAAATGTTTCAGGACTGAGCCAAAAAAAGTTCTTATAAAAACGTGTATGTATTTTGGCTTGTGCTTTTTAAATCATTGGCACTAAAATGTCTCTAACAACATGTATGTACTCTTCTCATTGGTTGCTCTCTGCCCAATGGTATGAGATTGTTGTTGTTGCTGTGTGTGATCAGTTGTCAAGAGAAGTTAAAAGTGGGAAAATCCGATTCTTTGAAATAACATTTACAGTAAGAGATTTAGCAGACAATACCGAGGTGCGATGTCTGAAAAGAACACAATACCCTAGAGTACGGGTGGCTATTTGTTTGTAAACGCCATGTCGAAGACAACGTTCAACAGCGAAGCGAAGGCCTGATTGCGGATAAGTATGGGGAATGCCTTATCGTGGTTCGTCAGCTTTTTTTATGTAGCACCAGAAGAACGTTTGAAAAATGCAGAGCTACAATTACTCCAAGCATTCTCAAACACTTCCTGTCAAAGTCAGTTTATTCCTATTTCAAATCGAGTTGAAGTGCGTACTCTGAGATTCGACATTGGTTTTCCAAGAGGCAGTACACCTGTGGTCGTGTTAATCCATGGATTCCTGTCTGGACTTGGTGTCTGGTCTCCATGTTTTGACCTGCTTTCGCAAAACTGTATCATTTATGCAATTGATCTGCCTGGGTTTGGAAGAAGTACGCGTATTCGATTTCTTGGAGACATGAATGACGTGGAATATCAGTTTGTTAGCTATCTGGAGGAGTGGAGGGATGCTGTGGGACTCGAATCTTTTATAATCGTAGGTCATGGGTTTGGAGGCTATATTGGCACTTTATATGCAATGAAATATCCTGAAAATGTACAACATCTTGTATTGGTAGAGCCATGGGGGTTTACAGAGCTTCCATTTGGCCTTGCAGGAAAGGCAGTAAGTTGCTCTACTGAGTATGAACATATTGCTTATAAAACCAGGATACCATATTGGGCTAGAGTGACAAACTTTATCATTACTATCTTCAGCCCTTTTCTTCTGTTAAGGTGCTTGCCAAAAAGTTTTGGTACATGCATTTGTAGCAGTGTGTTTAAAAGCATGTCACCAATTTTGTCAAGCAATAAAAAGTTTAAGGTGCCTATGACTAATTACATCTATCATTGTAATACCATGGCAGCTGCTGGAGAATATGCATACCTGAAATTAAGTCTACTTTACTTTTGGGCAAATGTGCCACTCATTGAGAGACTAGATCTTCTTGATGAAAATGTGCCTATATCATTTATATTTGGAGCAAATTCCTCTGTCGACCACAAAACTGGGTTTGAAGTTTACCACCAAAGGCAACAGTCTGTTGTTGAGGTTTACATGGTACAAAAGGCAGGGCATAGTGTTTTCATGGACTGCCCAGAACGGTTTTGTGACATTGTACTTCATGTTGTTGAAGGTGAGCAGAGAAGGGAATCATCTCGTAATACCCTTTTAAGTCCAGCTCTCTCAGAATTTGGTGCTGAGGATTTGTACTGGGATAGTGCTTGGGAGACTATAAATTTGAGTACAGCAAATCTCAGTTACATGGAAGATGAAGAAGAAACTAAGAATTCAATGGGAGGAAGGCGCTATGAATATGCTGTTCATAGTGGATTTGATGTCTTGAGAAGGAACGCTGCTGCTGAATCTGATGATGAAGTTTATTACCCACTTGATTAAACCTATTTGTAAAGTTAGGAATGTGTGGACTAGCTTACCCTTTGATACCTGGTGGAAATAAAGCATAGTTTTTCATCAAAATAAAATTAGTTTTCTAGCAACCAGAAAAATCTTTTCTAAAGGTATTCTTTCCATATGATATAACCCTCTGGCCTTCATAAATTTATTTCATCATCAACTCTATCTGATAGTAATGAAACAGTCATCTTAAGCTACACTTTAGTATTGGAAGGCTTCAAACATTAGTTTTTCATTAAAATTGATAAATGAAATCAATTGTTACTCATACATCATCAACAGTTACTTATTTCTTGTAATAGAACATATGTATTTTGCAGGGTTTCCATAATTTCTTGTCTCTAAAAAATAATGATTTTAAGGAGGTATTATAGTAATTTTAAGGACAATTTAGCTTGATTACAGCAAACATCCATAATAAGTAAGGAAATTCAATTGGGTTTTTGTGATATTTAACCTCCTTTACCAACAAAACACACAAGATGAACCATATCAAAGTAGTTCCTTAAGCAAAATAAAAAATATTAAATTGTTTCTGTAAGAAGTTTATGTGATCTGCTGACATGAGATTCTTGATATGTGATTTTCCTGTACAAAAATTTCACACTTGGAATTACAAATTATATTTCTTAAGGAGATTTAGGAATATTTTGATAAGCTTGATAATGGTTAAGGATTTCTAAGGATTTTATTGGATATTTTCTTTCTTTAAGGGTTTTAGGGAGGCATGGTAATCCTGTTACATCATCTTATATTTTTTGTGTGGCTTTTCTATAGGTGCAAAGCAAAATTTTACTCACTGAGTGAAGTAAATTCAGCTCTTAGAACAATTTATTTTTAGATAGTAAAGTAGTGGATATACAAAGTAAAAGTGATTGATGGGCCTTATTTAACACTCTTTTCACAAATTAATTAGTTATTTAGGAATTATTTCATTATTTATTCATAATTTACATTTAGTAATTACACATTCATTAGCATTTGGGGGGCAATAGGGGGCATTCATCTGTCAATAATAATTTCCCTGGAAGCAGATACTTCATATGCAACAATACAAAGGCTTCACCTCCCAAATCTCCACTTCTGTAATTACGTGATGTTTTGAGATGTTTTATTTTAGAAATCTCACTTATTATGGTCTGTAGCATTTATCTAGAAATATAGGGGTATTTTTTCAAATATCAACATTGTTGTGAGAACCATTTTGTATGTATTTTCCTGGTCATCTTTGATTTGCCTTACTAAACTGCATAGGTAGTTAGTTCTTTGAAGGCATTGCTCTGTTGTCAATAAAACACAGTTTCTATTTTAGTATGCCCAAGCTGTAGTTAAGGTGTATCTTATCCAGATTCTGAACTCTTTTTTGTAATTGAAGTGTAACACAATCAGTAAATATAAGTTATGTAAGTTCAATTTAAGTTAAACATAAGACAGCAGAGTGATATTTGCGATTCATATTTGTAATAAATTTGATAACTTAAATGTGTGCCACAGAGACTGATAGTACAACTTGATGTTCTCTTTTGAAGTTGTGATTAGAGTGGAGATCTACAGCTGAAGTAAAAGAGCAGGAAAGAGCTAAATATATGGGGGCTATTCATGTACTGCGTCATGGAAGGGGATGCGGGGGTCTTTTGACATTTGTGGCAAAGGTGGGTGGGTTGTTTTTGGAGTGTGAAGTCACATTGTTTTATTAACTAGCTGCTGAACACATTCGGCCTCAAAATAGCAAGTCAGGCCTGTTTTTCTGAACAAATTTAGCTCCACTTCCAAAAACTCTGGCAATCCTATTTTGATTTGGCCATTTTCACCTTTTCATTTCCACCATTTTCAATAAAAAGACATACTAAACACATATTTGTGCGAGGTGGCATTGCAGTAAGATCGCATGTTTCCTGTGCGAAAGGTCTATAGTTTGAGTCAGACTCAAGGCCTTGACTGAATGCTCGCTCACTGTTCACCCAGCAGCGAATGGGTACTTGGTGGCGACACTGGGGAGATAAAGGTCGCGAGGAAAGGAACTGGCCGCCCCACCTCATATGCCGATGGCTCAGGATACGTACTTTAAGAAAGCAGAAAAATCTATTGAAATTCAAAATGTGATGTGACGCATTGGAATGGGATGTGGGTCGCTTTGAATTTGTGACAAAGTGTGACACAGGGTGGGTGTGTGTCTAAAAATGCCAAAACTAGTGTGAAATACACTTGTTTTTTTATAAGAAACTCGTTTATAAGTAACCTAGTACTAGACAGCCTAAAATTTAAGATGCTGTTAGAACTACAAGGAAATAGCTAAGAGCTAGTTCATGCGATGAGCCATAGATGACCCGAACCTGTAAAAGCATTGGTTCAACAATGGCGCGACCAAAGGGGACGAGCCAGTGTTGAACCAATGAACAGCTTGACTGTGGCTCGAGCCGATGGTTTTTTGTGGTTTCATATGCTAAACCGAAGATGAACTTAACTACTCAAATTGCTAAATGCATAGGTTCTGCTTATCTACGGCTCATCGTATGAACTAGCTTTAAGAACCTTTTAACAAATAGTACATTGAAAACGTTGCCTCGTTCAACGCAAAGCCGAACCAAAACAATTTAATGCACTTCTACGTCTTATAGAAGCCTGTAACAAGTCGATAGACAGTGAGGGATCGCAGGGGCTGTTTTGACAGACCTCTCGAAGGCCGTCGATTGTCTAGATCACGAACTACTAAGCGCAAAATTGAATGCGTATGGTTTCACTTGATCCGCCTTGCTGTTCGTGCATAGCTATCTCGATAGCAGGAAGCAGAGGGTAAGGGTGAATGGTTCGTTTAGTATGTAGACAAAACCTCTCTGGGTGTACCACAAGGTTCTGTCTTGGGACCCCTTTTGTTTAACATATCTGAACGACTTATTTCTGTTCCTTGAAGAGACTTAAGTCTGCAATTACGCGGATGACAGAACAATTTACACATGTGGTTCTAACGTCGAGAATGTCGGCGCAAAATTAGAGAATGACGCTCTCGCGCTAAGTGAATGGTTTGCAAAGAATCGTATGAAGCTAATTGAAGATAAATGTCATTTGATGATTTTTGGTGGAAAGAGCAACAAAGTCTCCGTAAAAATAGGAGAGGCTAACGTGAAAGAAAGCAAAGAGGAGAAGCTTCTAGGGATACTTTTTGATAAAACACTGAGCTTTAAACAGCATGTCAATACTCTTTGCAAGAAAGCCAGTCAAAAACTTCATGCCCTGGCCAGAAAATTCTGATACATGGACACAGAAAAGTTGAAGCAGGTAAGGCAAGCATTTGTCTTATTTCACTTTAGCTACATTCCCCTTGTTTGGATGTTTTATTACAGAACTTTAAATTATAGAATAAATCATATCCATGAAAGAGCATTGCGTTTTGAGTACAAAG
>WIPJ01002011.1:214353-228818 GCA_018155075.1 Cassiopea andromeda
AATACCGTCGTCTCTGTAATCTTTTCGCCTTGTGTCATACAGGCACGGGAACTTTCTAACCGATTCTATCAAACTTTCCTTGTTCACTTGTTTGGCATCCATGTTGCTCACTATTGTTCCTATGCGGCGTGATGCGGAAAAGCTGAAATTTTTCAGCTTTGCCGCATCATTAAAAAAACGCGTGGCTGATGATGTGGGAAAAAAACGCTTACCATATATGGTTCGCGGCAACTAGGCGGCAAGAAAAACGCGACAAGTGTGAATCTACCTTCAGGCTGACAGGTTTGGAGACTCCTGCTTTAGAGTCATTCAAAGTGAACACAAAAGTTGTGCCAGGCTCTAACATTATTTTTTTGTGAACAAGTATTGAAATTAATTTTCAAATCTTGAGCAAAGTAATCAAATTTAAGAAATATCTTTAATACCCTAGGAGGGGGCTCCACCCCAAAACTTTCCATAGATTCAAAAGAGAGCTGTCCCCCTGAGCCCCAGGACTACATCCCTTTCTGGAACACTTAACAGCTTGGGCAGCCAGAACCTGTGAATGATACACTATATGTTCTTGTTATTCTTAGCACTATCCATATTCGATCTACTACAAACAGCACAAGGCTTGATTTATAACGATTGGCTTGTAAACCTCAACGAGCTGGCTTGCATAATCTTAGATATATATGCCATTATCATAATCAATAAGATATAGCTAATTAAGGTGTATGGTTCAATATCGGCACTTTGTCGTATGTGGAAACTGTTCTCTATGCATTTAATATTCCTGCACCTCAACTTATTTACTGTACCTTAAGCAGTAAGCCTTGCTGTTGATCGCAAGTCTTCTGCTTAAGGCAAACAAAACCTATTTGCAGAAATGCACATCTTAATAAGCTAATAATCTATGGAAAGTATTTTTCTCCATAATTGAGTAATATTTCCTTTATTCTTAATAAAACATTTATTTTGTCCATGAACTTCACTTGAATGGTTTTCTTTTAGTAATCTCTTATGGTGTACTTCAGTACATATAGTCAAATAGGTATCTATACTCAGCTTGAATAAGATTGTATTGTGGTATCTCTAATGGCATTATCTCAAGCATCATTTGTAACTGAATGAGCCTTAGCAGAAGGTAAGACATGATGTCATACTGTTGTAAGAGCACAACTTGCAGCCTTGGTTTATAAATGGAATACTGCTAATGCACATATGAACTGAGTTTTTGTTGGATTGTTATTACATTCAAACTGAAAAAAGATTGTAGAGAAAAACCTTTAGAGCGAAGAATCTGAACTGCGTCTCTCTGGAGCAGAAAGGGTAGCACCTACTGAATATGTAGTTCTGGATGCATTTGTTTCCTTAAAATACGGGTGGATAAACTAGAAATGTAACATCCAATGATGGAAGCATTTTATGGGCTTTGGGTGACACATGCATCATGTGTCTAAGACCTCTAGTAATCAATTTTCAACTTGCAGCTATTTCACAAGAATTTTTAAGAGATTTAGGAGATCTGAGGTGTTTAGTGAAAGCCTAACAAAAATTGAAGGATTGAACCTACCACTGCAGTGAAAGGCTTCAGGGGAAAAGTTGTGTTGCCATCTGCTAAGGACAGAAAGGCTGCAAAGCATGGCATTCCACAATGATATCTTTTGCGTACAGAGACAACAGCATATATGATTGAGTGCAAACATAACAATGGACAAACTTCTAAAAAATCTTGTGTGCTTTTATCACATTTCACACAGTGGCTGCTGATCCCCAGGTCTTACAAAATTAAAAAAACATGCACATTGTAAATTATTATTCTCAAGAAACTTCCCTCGCAAAGTTTGGCAGCTAGAGGTAACCAGGAACGACTGGGAACAATTTCAAAATAAGAGATTTATATATTTGGATGAATTTTGCAGCTTTTTGATACATTACATCAATAATAAAAGGACGAAGAATTGTCATTTGAGTATATCGGGTACAGAATAAATCTCTTTTTAGCTACATAATTGCTTCTCCAATGGCTTTCATAAGTATACACCGCGTATGACTTAGTAAAGTTCAGCCTGTTGTTCCCATTGCTCTGTCTTCCCACTAAGCGATACCATTTTGAGTGCTTATGTATGCCTCATGTCACTGGATTGTATCCACCTTCTACTTTTATTATTTCTATGGTCAAAATATACAATTTCAGGCTGTAGGATCTTAATAGATGAAGGTTCTTAAGTGCGTGTTTCTTCTGTATAGCAGATGATTTCTGGACATGCCTCTGAAGTGGAAGGTTCAAAATGAGAAATTGAATCGCTAATTACACCTGCAAAAAGATTAATGTAGTCGGAGAAATTATACCATGCCAGAAGCAGAACAGAAAAACACTGTGTCATATGTGCGAACAAAAAACGGGGACAATAATGCATATCATATCTGAATGCACGAAACTTGCATAAAAAGAATGCAATACAATAAAAGGACCTCCATTGATAGCAGCTTTTTTGATGACTAACTTATCCTGTATAAATATACATTATTATTAATATTATTATGGACTTTCTCAGTAATTAACTAGACTTTTCTTTTCTAATACGCTTGATTTTTTTTTATTATTTTGTACCACTGTGACAGCCAATTGTACATTGCCTTAAATAGTGACATGTATAATTGTAATTAGTTGATATGTTGTTGAAATGAAAGTTTGAAAAAAAAATTAAGAAATATATTCAATTATATGAAGTTCGAAAAAAATGGCTGGGTAAGAAGAGCAATTCATTGAGAACCATGCAATTCAGAATTCAAACATACTAATCATCAAGTTAATAAAATGTTGTTTAACCGCATTGTCTGCCACGTGTAAAGGATAGCACGGGATCACAACCTTACAATATACTATAACATACTATAATTCAATGCACTATATGTTATAGCACAAAGTTGGAGATTTTTAGCTTCTTACCTTCATAAGAAGAAGAAGTTCGTCAGCTGGACGATGCAAAATTTCTGGGGGTGAATGATCTTCAAAGTCATTTTGGAAAACAGCTGATGAAAACAGACTGAAAAAGAGAAAATTTAAGTTGGAGTGTGTGTGAATCATAAGGAACTGGACATAAGCCTGTTCCATTCTTGTGCTGAAGAGGTGAAACATTTCTCTTCACTGAATGGAGCTAGGACATTGAAGCCGCAACAAGGCTGTTCATATTCAACCAGGCTTCATTCCATGTAGGTAGGCCCAAATTTGTATATTGAGAGCTAGGAAAAATACCTTGGCGTAAGAAAGAAAGTTTCCTATATCTCGCCATATCAGTCACAGAAAATCCCTTGGATAGTTGAATTTTGAATGTATTGGCGTATCAATGACAGAATATTGGCGTGCCACATTGCAGGATTACGACTTCATGTCAGCCTATATGCCCAGAAGGTGGTTCCTACGTTTTCCAACAGTCTGAAGGGTGTAGCTAGCATAAAAATTTTCATTACACTCCCTTTTCTCTCTCTATTACAAATTTTCAGATTACTTTCCCAATAAATTCTACTCTTGACTACGTACATACATAGTACTATACATGAGGGTTTTGCCTATCTCAAACATGCACAATGGGAACCTCTTCCGAGCAAAGTTGGTCAAGTAATAAAGAAGTAATGAAGGCCACACCATTTCTAAGTTGGCCTTGTCATGGTGTAGTAGGCGAATACTGAAAAGAATGACCGGCGTAGGATAAACATGGAATGCACATTGGATTGTCATGTGATACGACCAGCGACAACAAAAAGCCTGCAAATGATGCAGTAAAATAAATGACACATGTGACAGGAGCAGTCTAAATTACGTAAACCAGTGTAGATGGAATCTCCATACTTCATCATTCTCAAAAAAATTATTCATAACAATAAATCATGCCAATTTTCACTAGCAATCTGAAAGGAGGGGAAATCAAAAAAGGAACACAAATTATACACTGTAAACCAAACGCTTTTGCGTATAACTCTAAATTTGCTGCAGATTACAGCGAACATAAATGCTGGCAATTATACTAAATCGAAAACTGCCAGGATCACATGTTGATAGTCTGTAGGCTGTTTTTGAATACTAGACAGCAAAATGAATCACACCTAAGAACTTTGAAAAGCAATTATAAAACAGCTGCGTATATATCCAAGGAAGACTGGCTGAAAATATATGAAAACTTTCTCAGTAGATATATAAAGCTTTGACTTAAAAGGACGTCATGCTCTGTTACTGCCAGTTATTCACATAGGGGCCATTCAAAAAGTATGTACGCCACCACTGTGGTGACACCTCTCCCCTTATATGCTTTTATCCACTTGTGGACCATAACACTGCGGAACAAAACAAACTCTTTGACAGGGTTCTAAAATTTTTGACTGACTTATAACATTTTTGCCACACTATTTCCAGAATTGACTTCAATTTCTCTGTATCAGGTCAAATTTTTAAGAAAAGCTCGACCTTAACAATTTGACATGTTCACTGTGTTGGCTGCACATTATGACATTTCTGGTAGTAGTTCTCAAATAGTCTGTTGGTACTACAAAGCTGCACTACAGCACGAAAAAACAGCAACATTCTTACATAATCAGTCTTTTGTAGACAAAAAGAGCTCATTTGTTCATTAGGACTCATCAAGTACACAATGGATAAGTGGTCCTAGTTGGCCACTTTTGGGGCCAAATAGAGGCATCCTATCACATGTAACCACATCCTGCTATATATTTCGGTTAACCTTACAGTCACTACCCGACATTTCATACTCTGACGAGTGTCGGACAAAAAATGCTTTCAGTATGTCAAAAGAATGTTGTCACTTCTTCGTGCGGTACTGGTTCTCAATTGAAATTGCATTCTAACAGAAAAATCTTCCTTCCTATTTGTTTTTGCACTCAAATGGGGAAAAAAATTAAATGAAAGATGGGATCAGCTAAAGATAGGTGAAAGAAAATGCATCATAAATCAGCAGTGTACAGTGGACCTAGAGGTGGAAATGGTCTAAAAATTGATTTATTCCTTCACTTTTATCATTATACTCTGCTAAAAATAGAATAAAGTTCTAAACAAGTAAGAAAGTCTCGAGCATAACTTTGAGTCATTCTATGGTATTTCAAAAGCCGTTGAAAGCAAGGTGTACGCCAAGACCTTGTTCAGAGTATGTTTTCAAGAGTAGAATTGTGCCAATAATAAGTAAACCCCTGCAAAATGTTTGACAATCTTTACTTGTAGTCCATTTATGTGGTTTCCAAGTTTGCTAAAAGTGAAAATCAACTTTTCAGCTCAAAAATGGCAAAATATCAACTTTTGCAGAATGATCTAGTATTCAATTTCTTTTTCAAACTAGCACATTGGTGAAACATGTCTACTTTTTGTGCAAATCAGATAAATGTTTTGGTATTATATAGTTGTATATATTTATAATTATATAGTTGTATATATTTATAGTTGTATATGTTTATCTTGAAAAGAGCTAAGCCTGACATACCAAAGCATGTACTTTTTGAAATCCAAAATTCAAGGGCCATATAATGCACTTAGCAGATTCATATTAGACTAAGCTGCTTGCAAAATATTCTAAATGAATAATTTGATTGTAAAAAGCAAACTTTCAAAACCTTGTTCAAGATACCTTCATTGCCTTATATTCTAATGATACAAAAAGTATGTGAATTTCAATCTTTTATGGTCTTACTTTATTTAGTGTTGCACCATAATACAGCAGCCTAAAGGAATTTGTTTTTAAAAAGTCAGCAAAATGTCGGTCTGGGCCTAGCCTAGAGATGTCTTAAATTTCTAAGATCCTCTGGGTAAATCGATATATAATAATATTTTAGTGTAAAATGCTATCATAGCCTGCAATTAAACTTATATTCATCTCATTGGGTGAAGTCTTCGGCCAAACCATGGAAAAAGCATGTAGTTTAAAGTACTTTTACTATTCACAGTTTTCAGAATTGAGCTCTCCTAATAGATGGAAAATAGTTACTTTTCTTTTTACTGGAACGATCAAATTCCTGATAACTTTACAGCTTTTGAAAGCTACTCGTCTCAAGAAATAAAAGTAAAGCTATACACCATAAAACGCACAGAAACCCTTACTTGACAAATAAGCAACAAATGTTATTGACATATTTAAAAATTTTGACCTGATTGAACAAAACCGATATCACATTGGGGTTCAGCGCATCCAAATTGCCCTAAGTCCACTTAAAAAATACAAATGCCAAAATCACTGTAGACTAGTGCAAGAGATCATCCTTGCTCACATGAACATTTGCAAAATGTTCGCATGAACCGATTTGATTCACTGCAATATAATGCGGCTCTTGGTATCACTGGTGCATAGTGAGGCACTTCACGAAAAACTCTATCAAGAATTAGAATGGGAGTCGCTCAGTGACAGAAGGTGGTACAGTTCACCAACTGCTGCCTAGATATCTAAATCTATTGTTCAATTTATTTAACTCCCATTTACCTAAATACCTAAATCTACTACTCTAGTTACAAATATGCTAAATCTAAAGCACATCTCAGAAATCAAAAAACTATCACCGGTTTTGTACAAAAATATAAGGGAAGACGAAATAATACAGATAGTCTTGAGACCACGAACTCTGCACTCATATTCTAAGCTCCCAGAAAAATTGTCTTGCAAGAGGATTTCAATAATTTCTCCTTCTTTAAGTAAACGAAATATTTACGCTTTAAATAGAAAGATGTGTTCTTCATTCAGGATACTTCGCAAATAACTAGAGTTCAAAAATTACATGGGTGTATGCAAGCTATTTTAAATGCCCCCTCCTCCTTATACACTATCCGATGCTTCTTGGGTACCCTTTCCTCTTCTAAAGTGAAAAACACTTGGCACCAAAAATACTTCAGTTTCATGTGGTCACTAACTTCACTGTTGTAGCATTGATCAACAATTATTTTAAGAGCGCCAAATTTAATCCAAGCATTGCTCTACAAAGCTATTAATTTTATTACCTACCATCATCTCCTGATTAATAAAATATACGACTTCATACCATAATAACAACTACGTACAGCTTAGTGCAAAAGCTCTCACAAATACAGTGATAGATGCTATCTACTAAAATTTCTTATCAATAGCAAGCCCCACATAAAACCAGAAAAAAATATATGATAAAGGTGAAATGAAACAGGACGCAAAGACAACTAATAATATAACAATAAAACACCAATACCGATAACAATGACCAGGTTCCAAGCGACCTGCTCTACCGGATCTTTGGTTTGCTGATGCCTTTGATGTCCAAGAAATTCTAGCATGATAAAGAAGACAGGAATAATCATCTAAATGAGGTCTTAGAATTCATTAGCTGCATTGCAGACAAAAGTTTGTGAATACTGCCTATCCCAACCATTCTCCTAAACATACAATACATTACTAAAATACGCATCATGAATTCTGCAATTATTAAGTAAAAGAAGCATTATATGAATGAGGTATATTCCCTGATTCAGAAATCTTTCCTATAAAGCAAGCCCTAGGTACTAGCAACATATTTCTCTGGCAACATAGCTAAGTAGAGTACCTGAAACAAGATACCCCAGTTAGCCGATCATAGCATTTTCTTTTCACCTGCAAAAATATTATAATACAAAACTTATAAGCTGAATCGTTACTCCACAAAAAAACAACTATAATATGTGGTTAAGAGAAAAATCCCAAGGAATCTACAAAAATAAACTTCCATTACTGCATCACGCTCTCTATAGAAAAAAATATAGCAAATAAAATTTTCACAATAAATTACTAGTGTAACATAATGTACTAAACCAGTGAATCCCAGACTTCTTCAAACCACCGCCCCCATCGCTTCCAGATAGACTCCTATTGCCCCCAACCCCATAAAAAACCAAGCTTTCAAACACTTTTGTTTTTTGTTTGTTTTTAGTAAGTTATGTCGGGGAAAGGCCGTAGGGCCTACAACAAAGCCACGACAAAGAAAAAACTTAGAAAATGGGGAAGTTTAAGAATGTAGAGAGGGAGATGAGATCAAGTTTGTTGATGTTAGATTTAAAAGATGACAAATTGTAGGATTCAGGGAGAATATTGGGTGGCAATGAGTTCCAAAGCTTAGAAGTTCTAGGAATGAAAGATGACTTGTGAGCTAGACTTCGTGGATTAGTTAGTGTAACTTGGAAATGGTGTGAATAGGTAGAGCTTCTGGTGATTCAAACACGCCTCACTGGATCAGGAATAATATTCTTGACTTCCTGAGAGCAATGTCCGTGAAAATAGCGGTAGAAAAAGGAAAGATCTGCAACAAGACGACGATGGGAGAGAGACTGATATGACAACCTGTTTTGTCTTTTCTTCATTGAACATAACAGGGTTGTCACCACCCCACTTCTCTACATTTCTCAAGTCATTGGTAAGAAATGAGGCTGAAGTATTACGACATGGTGAAATATTAAAATTGGCAAGGTGGTGGGGATTGGATGAAAAAGATGAACTTAAGTAAGTGTCATCAGCAAAGGAGAAAATACTGGAAGATGTAGAGGAAAGCAGGTCATTTATGAAGAGGATGAACAGAACAGGAGAGATAACAGAGCCCTGAGGTACACCTGAGTTGATGGAATGAGGATTAGAGAGGTAGCCATTGACCCTAATTGCAATTTACCTATCAGATAGAAAGCTGAAAGTCCATTCAATGAGGGTGTGATGAAGACCAAACATTGGCAGTTTAGCAAGAAGACCTTTGTGCCAGACGCGATCAAAGGCCTTGGAAATATCAAGAGAGATCACTCTATTCTCACCGTAGGATTCTAGAGCAGAGGACCAAGCATGAACAGCATAGGCTAGAAGGTCACTAGTAGATCTGGCTTGTCAAGACCCATATTTATGGTCAGAAAGGAGGATGTCTGTTTCAAGGAAGGCAAACAGTTGGTTGGTGATAATAGTCTCCATAGTGAAAACAATATTATTATACCAGGCCCGTAGACAGCTGAGCCTGATTGGCAAAGATGGGCACAGATATAGAACTCCAGTCAAAAGCTGAAAGATCTGTATTTTCCAATTCTACGAGAATGGATCAAAACACAAGTCCCGCAATAATCCATTTAATAGGCACTCCACAGAAAACGGAGGTCTTGGGGGCTTGCCCCCAGAAAATTTTTGAAGTAACGCCCTCTAAAATGACGGAAAATGCCCTTTTCAGAAAGAGAAACTGATCCTCAATCAGCTTTCATTTAATTTTGATGATTTAGAAAGAGAAATGAAGAAAGCTGCAAACTGATCCTAGAAACGAAATTGAGGAAATCAAAGAATTGAGGTCCCAGCATCTTACTCCGTGACTGAGTTGAAAAATGAAATTTCAACAACATTGATACAGGGAGTTAGTTGTCCTTACAACAAAGTGAGGATCACTGATTCTACTTTAGATTGAAATCAACTGAGAAAGGACTAAACGTCACACCGTAGAGCACTATTATATATAACTTCAGTGAATCATTTGGAGGTGGCATTCTCCCCTGTCCCCAGTATCTATGAGTCTGTCTACACACAAAATATGTATATACAATAATGATATGGTATGCAAGCCAGTGGCGTTGCAATAGGGTATTCAAGGTATTCAGTTAATTACAAGAATTTTTATATTCTGCCTTACAGTATAGGTGTGTCAGTGGAATCAAGAGGCTTAATGGATTAGTGAAGGAAACTGACCAGGAAAATCTCCAGTAATCTATCTCCATGGTAGCAGCTATAGCTGCTACACTGTCGCCCCAATCTACCCATTTTTACGTTGCTGCCCCTGATACCAAAGCACCCCCTAGGGGGAGGTAGGGCTCACTGTGGGAAACACTACTAAATGAAAGGATACACAAGAAATAAAAAAATCTGGAAACTGCTAGAACACTGCAATATGACTGATGGAAGAGCTTCGAGGTACAGGTTAAATAACAACTTCCAGTTTGTAGAAACACAAAATTAAAATAGCACCTGGTCTATGAAAATGACTTCCAATACAAGAAAATAAATTGACAAGAAATATTTTGTAGGTATAAATGCTCTAGAATTGGAGATAAAATGTGCACAATACCTTGCCACAATCGACAACATATTTAATGCCAGGAATTGTTAGTGATGTCTCAGCAACATTCGTTGATACAACACAGAGTCTGCTCCCGTCTGGGCATGGTTCAAAAACCTATTTAAAATTAAATGAAAGACAACAACGTCAATGGTAAATAATTTTTGACAAATTGCTACTGAGTGATTGGCACGTGCTAGGGTTAAACGTCGTGCTTCTACTGCGTTGAAGCTAATGCAATTAAGCTCAACTATAGCTCGACTGAAAAGCGATGTCGAGGTAGATGTCCAATTCGGTTGAAATCAAGCAATGACAAACAGGCTGAGATTGGCATTAGAAAGTAGTTGCATGTGTAAGGTCAATTTCAGGGTGTCACAAACATAGCGAATTGATTTTTGTCAATAGATAGCAGAACGTACCAGGAATCCAACAAGTAGTTGTGAAATTCTCAGGCTATATCTAAATTGAATTGGCAAACAGACAGAGTGTGCCCAGAGGGAGGAAACATTGAAATTGGCATACTTCTGTATCTGAAAGCATCTATTTCAGACAAATTAACAAAACACTGAGCTGACTGAAGCTTTTGAATTTATAGTATCTTCTATAGATTTTATCCGAGAGTAGTTTAACTGCTTGATGAAAATGCAGCTGGACGTAGCCTAACTTGTATTGTCATTGACTAGGTAAAATTAAAAGTAGGCGCAATATTCAGCTAAAAAAACTGTACAAATATATAAGCTCATTGAAAGATATGCAGAACTATGAATGAGCTACCAATAAGGTTTCTGTGTAGTTTTCACCAATCTTAACAAAGGCTATTACCCTTTTGAACGTTTATTGACAACCAACGGAAAATTATCGCACACAACTTTAGGTCTCCAAGGGTAAAATAGCGTTTGATGAATCACAATAATGGCACTTTCTGGAACCATAATTATTTTGTGAAGTTTCAGTTATTTTACCACCAATCATAGAAACAGTGTTGCCAATTGTCAACGTGATGGGATGATGGACTCGTATAACAGTAAGGTAAAATGCTTAATTGGTGATAATACAGTTGAAAAGATTGTGTGAATTTTTTTCTCATGATGTACCATGACTCTACTGCACGAAAAAGTGAAAGTGGCATGGTGTACGATATTGCAGTTGGCAAGGGGTTTTTTCAAAGTTGAAAAATGTCACCATCTTTAACTACATCAAGCGACAGAGGTGCAGTGCATCAAAGAAGGTAGTTGAGATGGGATACAGGTGGGGATTCTCTTTCATTGAAAGTTTGCTGCTTGCCAATTGCTTTTGAATGCGGTGACCTCTAGACCCATCAATTCCAGAATCTGCATTTAGAGCAAGTGCAATGCCTTGTGGAATTTGATGTATGCATTTTTCTGCCACAATAAGAGTCAGAATGGTATCTTGCATAAGTTCATAGAAGTCGACACTATATTTTATCTCATTCATTGTTATTGTTGGGTGCAGCATAATTTTTCACTGTCAGTTTCATTTCTTGTTGGAAGCTCGACTCCAAACATAAGCAGAAAAACCAGCAACTCCATTCATTCTCTTGACAAGAATCCAGTATTAACGAAAAAGGCTAGCACTCTATCTTTCAGAATCGTGCATTTAGAATTGGTTGTTTAGATTGCTCTGGTGCTAGAAGATTGATAACATGCTCAAAAGCGACTCCTGGCTGCTCAGCAAAAGTTTTTCAATGGTATTTTTCAGGTGTAATGATAATTTTGATCGTATCAACGCAACGACTTTTGCTCAACATTTTTCCTGATCTTCTATTCAAATGTTTTAACTTCTGGAGTAGTTGAAAAGATATTTTCAACTGAACCACCAGCATAAGATGTAATAAATGAGATGAAGGGAGACTCTAGCTAATCCTGATACTCTTTTCATGCTTCTGTTTTCATTGGCTTTCCTTTCTTCATTCACTCAATTCTTCTTTGCACAAATTGCTTGTTGCAAACTGCTTGAAATATCCAGAAATGCTTGAGCTAATGCTACTTCATCTACTGCAAATTTCTCGAATATGACAACTACTTCAATAATTTTGCTAATCGTTTTCTACCTGAACCCTGAACTATAACATGCATTGTGTACTCTAATCTCAAAGTAATTAAGCCTACAATCGCTTCCTAAAGGTTCTATGGTTACAGATACCAAAGTGCTTTAGGCCACAATAATCATACATGGTAATATTAAACAAAATTCTCCCAAAGTTTGGGACTTACAGACTCTATCTACTTCCAGTAGGGCAATCTTCTAAATATGCATCAAATAAGCCCAAAATAACTTTTTATATAAGAGTTTGAACAAAGATGTGTTCAAAAAAGCACTTACGACAAGAATGACCAGATATGGTAGTATAACCAAAAAGTGCCAAAATACTGACATTTTAAAGCTAGGTTAATTTCCATTAGGTCCACCTTGTAATAATGCATCAAATAACCCACAATAACTTTCTACAGTTGGCTTTCTACTAAGAATTGTTAACGAAGGTGTTGTTGAACAAAATTACCATATATAGTCATATGACCCCTAAAAGCCCTCAAAGTTTTAATATCAGTTTTTTCTATTTCCATGTATATATGCATTGGAAGGATACACATTAAAATGCCCAAAAAATGTTTCTAAAGATTATTTTGAGTAAAGGAATGCCAACTAAAGGCATTTAGGCCATAATGGACACATTAGTAAATAAGCAACAAGGGTCTGCAAAATTACAGCTTTACATTATGGCAAATTTCAACAGAAGCGCTAGAACATAATTTGGATTCCAATGAGCCCTCATTTATTAAAATAGGATACTGTTCAATGATGCAATGGAATTTGCATTATCTACTTTTATTGCATGTATGTATGTATGTAGGTAAAAGCATCTTTAAAGTACATGGCACGACTAAGTGCAGTATTTGTTTTAACCCTGATGTACAAAGAAAAGTGAAAAATGTATATTGGGAAATAGGTAATTCAGATAAAAATAAATACAGTAATAGCCTATGGTTAATGGATTGCTTTTAGCATTTAGGAACATATTTCTAAGCAGCAAAAGACCAAGTGAACATTGAATAGAATTAGTTTTCATTTTTGTAAAAGAAGAATGCTAACATTCTGCTAAGGTCAAGATAGTTTACATAAACGGGTGGAAAGATTGCTTTTTCTTTTAAGCTACTGTGGTAGCTAGCTCTTTTCAGTCTGCACAATGTGAACAGGGCTATGGGTACACCTTAAACTTGGGTGGGAATTTTTAAATAGTAAACGGGAATGGCCTTAAAATACCATTAAATTCGAATTGGGCTATGTAATATCAATTTTACATTAAAGACATAGAATTTTAGATGTTCAAGTCAGAAAAAACAGTATGTTTATGTTTCTTTTGGTGTTAGCATTTAATCATTAGGAGGCTCCTGCCCCCTTTGCCCCATGGATGAAACATTTATCTGTGTGTGCTTATATTTACTATCTGAAACCATATATTGCTTATCACTGAGATAGGCCTCTTGAAGGGGCCTTGACTGTGAAAGTGGGGAGAGCCACTACCAGAGTTGCATCAGTGCATTGGCTTTGGGTATATACCTTGTATACTAAAAATATTCTTTTTGAAAAAGCGGGGCCCATGGCCCCCTCCGGCCCCATGCGTTGCAGCCACTGCCCCGTGTCAGCTTGATGCGGTGAATTATTTTTTGAAGTGAATGATTTTGAACAACTTTTCAGCCTGGTGTTTTTAAATATATAAAATCCTTAAGAAATCCAATAACAATTGCAACTCAGATTGGGCAACTGTGATGCAAGAAATAGGATGTCCAGTTGATACTTTCTCTATTTTATTTCAAGTTGAATAAAAAATTTCCTTCTAAAAGCAGTTTTTTCAAGTTAATTTATCAAACTTAGCTTGCCTATGCTTCTTAAATTTTCTCTAACTTCAGCCTGACGTTTCTCAAAAATATGTTTTTAATCAAAAACAATTAAGCCATTTGATCAAATAAGTTCTACATGCAAAAAATTGCTGGAATGGACATCTACAGCTCCCCCTCCCGTCTGAGAAGTTCATACCACGTCATGGTAGGTCGTTTCAGATGTTTTCAGTTTGTGTCAGATCATTTCAGCTCGTGTTAACTTTTATCAATTACGCTTAATGAACACATTATTAATATGACCCACAAGGGTCTTCAAAGCTTAAAATTTTCCATTATGGCTAATGTCAACAGAAACACTAGAACATACTTTGGATTCAAATGAGCCCTCATTTATTAACAAAGGATACTGTTCAATGATGCAATGGACTTTTCTGTAAATCTTTGCATTCTGGGCACACTGTAATTCACATATAGCCGTAATAGCCGGTGACTGATGCAGGTACATAGCAGTAGGCCATTGAATATAGCAGTAGGCCATTGAATATAGCAGTAGGCCAT
>WIPJ01002011.1:250882-263583 GCA_018155075.1 Cassiopea andromeda
TTTCAATGTTAGTATCAACGAACAAATCGGTGCTATACTATTGAACCACAAGCTAAGGTTGCGAGCCCCAGTTATAACGCAGATATCTAAATTGTATTGACAATAGACGCAGGAATCAGGGATATACCAATAGGCCATTGAACTTCTATTGTTTTGAAAAACAGAAGGTTAAAGTCGCTAAAAGTAGTAATGGGCACGTTCTCCCACGTTTGACAAGGATACTAAATTTATGCATTGAGCTCAATACATGAAATGTTTGGTACACCACATGAGCAGTCGAGCCAAAGCCGTTCTGTCGCTCTGAATAGATTTTGTCGAACCTGACCAAGGTAACTGTCAAGCTTCTCATGTACTAAATTCAGCAATTAGGTTCAGCAAATGAGAAGCTCGACATTTAACCTTAGCCTTAGATTGCATTTTCTCACTGATCTTCAAAATAAAATCAGTTGTCGCAAGCACACAAGGATATATTTTGAAGACACTTCAAACCTTTATTTAGATATCCCAGGAAAATTAACTTGAAATATTGCAATGACGCTTAAGAAATTTAGTTTTTAACGGGAAATTGTGCAGTCATTGTGGGAAGTTAAATCATAGTTGGCATAGACATTTAACGTTCAGGAATTCAAGAACACTATTATGAGTAAAAATCCTCTAAATTCTATGGTTATATCTCCAAAAGTTGAATAATGAGGCATTACTTGTCAAGATTTTATGTGTGAGAAAATGTAGAGGATGAAGACAAACTGTAATATGGGCCATTCCATTGTGAGGAGCAAAAAGTGATTTCTACACCAAAAGTCATTAGATTTTCTTGAAATTTATACCACTAATACATACTATCAAGTGAGGACTAATTGTCAATTCCAAAGCAAAGCTCCTTTCAAAGTTATGGCCTTTTTGCTCAAATATTCCCCCTACTGTGGCCGTATTAAATAGAACCTTGAAGTTGGGAATGCTTCCATTTGAAAGAATTGCTAATTCAACCCTGCAATTAAAAATTTCAAAGTTAAACAAGCCCAGCGCCATTTGATTGGAAGTATTTACCTACAGTGTCCCCCCCCCCCAACAAGCATTCATGTGAGAAAGACCACGCTACCAGCAGACCCTCTTTTGAAAGCACTGTATACCTGCGGTAGGTGAGGCTGGCAAATGAATATTAGACAGGGGGCAATATAGGTAAATAATTTTAATCAAGAAGCACTTGACTTGTTTAATTTTTGAATTATTTCCCAATAGTTCCCAGTCCCTGACTAGATCCATATGAGATTTTAAAGCTGCAGTCAAGATTCATAAATCTAAACACAAATTGGCATAAAATAGGAAGCAAAGAATGCATAGATTTTCTATTTTATTATTATTATTTTTTAAACAAAACAAAACACTGGAAAAACAAAAAATGAATGTAGTGTCACATATAAGAAATAACAAATCTTTTAAATTTGTCTGTTAATGTATTGCCTGTCTAAAATCAGTTTCTATTGGCCTCAATCTCTTTGGAGAATAAGTAAAAATAAATGAAATTACGGAGGTTTCCGAAGGTCTAAAGTTCACAAGTTGAGGCTGCTATGAGGAAGACAATGCCCTTCTGTGGTTGCGCAGAGTCCACAAATTTCTGCAATAAGCAAAATCTCACTCCTACTATGCTTTTCAACTTAAGAGCTCTGTGCACAACCTTTATATTATCTGTACTTTTACTCTCCGCAAATGAATGCAAATGAATGTTAATTAAACTATTGGACGTCGAATGGAAACTCGTCTGCAAAAGTTTAAGAAAATCCAACTCGCAGATACCTTATGACGTTAAAGACCTTTAAACCATGTGGGAATCTCGAGCAGGGCTGTCGAGACATTTTAAAGGTCATGGGGTAAAAGACAGAGATAACCTTACAAGTAACTGAAGCAGATAAATAGTGGGTTTTGAATCAACCCTACAAAATTATAGCTGGAATCGTTTTATGATGCCACCTAGATCTTGAGCTCCAGGGCTTATGAGATCCATATATGTTTTCATCCTGGGGGAATCTGAGTTCAGTCCCCCTTTTGGCAGTTCCCAGTAATTTTTGAGCACCTCAAATATCCAAACAATGATTATATGCATTGGCGCCTTCAATTGTTTTCAAATACATGTTGATTATGGGTTTATTGTGGACACATCATAAAATATGCTTCTTGCCTGAGAAAGTCAAATTAGACTTTATTCAATGCACCTGAATGACAACATAACTTTTGGAGAGATAGGTCCATAGAAACAATGCTGATTTGTAGCTAGTCTGACTGCTGCAGAAAAACTTGAAGATGCGAAAGTTATTACAGAAGGGCACAGTACTACCAAAATAGGTCAAAATGTTTATAGAAAGAGTCAAAAAGGGATTCAAGTTACTTTTAAGTTAATTTCAACTATTATCTCTTTGAATTACAACTTATTTTGCTAAATCGGTAAGCAGTGGCTTTATTAATATAATAAATAGCTTAGTCCGTCTGTTATGGAAGTTTCATCAATGAGACAATCGTGATAATCTTGGTCTTTACACTTAAACAATATTCCACAGAAAAAATCTGTACTTTAAATTACTGTAAATTCAAACACAAATAAGATATTTAATTTTCAAAAAGCTTTCAAATTTTCTAAAGATGCAACGAAATTTGTAATAGCGCCTGCACTTTAGGGAACATCTAATAGCATAATAGGGTTTGCACTTTAGGGAACAAAACAGCAATAGAATAAATCATTCTTGTGTCTAAAATATTATAAAGAAGTATCTCCAGGCACTCAACTGGAGAAGAACCAAGAATGAAGTTGGGATTATGATGCAATATCAAGCAAAGAGTGGTATATTAAATTGATATAGGATAACCTCAATTGCGACAATATAATTTAAACTCACATGAGACTGTTTTTCAATTGGCAATAAAGAATAAAGCGGTAAAACATGAAGTGGTGGAGCAGATTGCATGCACTTGTCATAAGCATCATTATCATCATTGCTTTCATCATTGTTATCATCATCATCATCATCATCATCATCATCATCAACATCATCATTATCATCATCATCTGTAACATCATATCCTCCACTCTGCAAGAGTAGATAATTGCAATGCAAGCAAAATCAAATTTCAAATCCAAAATTCGATCAATATTCCCACCAATCAATATGCTACAATCAATATACCAACCAGGAGGGTCAATGAAATTCTGAATTTTAATAAACCAGGGAGTCAAAAGTAAAAGGCTGGTAAGAATATGAGGAACAACTCAAAATAACCATAGAACAACACGAGCAAAAAAGGGTCATAAAGCACAGAACTAAAATGTATACATAAACAATCTATTTCACATTAAAAAGTGGGCGTCAATAGTACCAAGAAAGAAAGGGAATAAAATGAGGAGCACGTAAAAAACGTCATTTTTTCTCTACAATTAATAAACGGGGGTCCTCATAAAGGATCGGTAAAAAATCAAAAAATCAATAAGTGGGGGAAGTTTACTAGGCAACTGAGAGCAGGTAAACGTCACTTACGGTATAACCTAAGCAATGATATAGTGTATGTCTTATGGGGATAGATGGGTTTACTTTACAGACAAGATGGATGCTTAATTGCTCAAACATTAGAGATCGATGCTTTATTTAGTCCCCTGTTGTGATATCCTAACGTACTGTAGAAGGACTTACTATCTTATTGAGAGGTACAATGTTCAGTTACTATCATTACCTTCAATGAAATCCACACCATTATGGGAGCAATTCGTAAAGTTTGATTTGTAAGCTTCTACTCTTGATATAATTTTAGCACTGCTGCTACAAGATGAAATATACTGATCTCCAGTGGCGTAGCGTGACCTCTGCAATTGGGTATTCTATGATAAGTTCTTTGGATGTGGCTGGGTGTGGCTTCTTGCGACTGGGTATACATATGTTACAATCTATTGAAAGTTTCTCCAGGAGGAGAAAATTAGGGAGCTGTACAAATTTGATGGTCTTAGTGGAAAAAAGACGGCATATTTTAATATACTTACAAACTATGCGAAAGTCAGAAGTGAGAACATGGGAAAAGAAGGGAAGGGCAAACAGGCCTGTATGAATTGTATACCTAATGATGCTGAAGTATCTTAATATCCATGGATGAAACATTGTTGGGAGAATCCCGCACTTAGTATCATACATTAAAAGTTAAACTATGACTTGTACCAAAGGGAACGCCTATGCTATCTCTGGCGAAAATAAGCAGAAATACAGAGTTCTAAGCTATTAATAAGGCCTTGTTCTATGACAGGTAAACAAAATCGTCCACATATTGTGAGATTGTTGTGTTTCCATTGTACTAACTGGGTTTGTAAATAGACTTGTCAAAGTATGAAGGAAGCAGAAAACCATACATGATTCATAGAAGGCATTCCTTTACAATGCTACACGTTAAATTTTCAGAGACCTACCCCAGATGAATATCTGTTCAGCCATTTAGCCATTTTCTCAAACAAGAATAGATTGAAAGCAAAAACAAACGATAGCTAACTTTTCATTTTGGGATGTCTAACCCATACAAGGAAATCTCGATAATACGATTCTGTCAGTTCCCAGCAGTGTAATGTAAAGTACCAAACAGCCCTTGGCGCTCAAAACATGAAGTAATAGCTGTGAATTAAGCACTTGTTCTTGCCCATTGCAGCTTCTTTATTAGTGCAGCACCATAATAGGGCCCTAAACGAGACTGCCGAAATTGTGGCTAGAAGTGGAAAATCCGTATCTTACTTTTCAGTTATTTTGCTTATTCATCGACCAACCAATTCAAAAAATTCTACACTGATTGGCTTAATTCAGAGGGATGAGGTTCACCGCTTATTGCATGGTCATAACAAAGCAGAGAGAATAAGCGGCGATAAATTGCTCCTATGCAGAATTCCTCTCAATAATGGCGTTCTAACGTGGAAATTTTATACAATAACAAATGGCTGTATTGAATTTTAGGCTTAAATGGAATAAATTTTTTCAAAAAATATTATTTCCGAAATCCCAGGGTATTCACTGCATACCCTGCATACCCTGACAATACCCCACTGTTGATTTCTGCATGGAATCAGTTAGTAACATGGATATTGCAGAAAATACAGCTTGAACTACCTATCGATAAATTCACTATCCACAGCCATAGTTTCATTCAAGAGACTGAGTCTAGTTTTTGAGTCACGAACAGTCTGAATATGTGTTCTACACAAACTAAGCAACTTTTAGAAAACAGATTTTATCATTTTTAGAGCAATCATATCAAAATCTGTATAAAAAGCCAAGTTCTACAGGGATAAATATGGGGAAAAGAAAATATAGTGAAATTCAAATGACACTCCTTCATGTATCTAATCAATGCTTGCTTCATTTGTTTGCCAATGCACATAATATGCAAAGTGCGGACTTTGTATCCAAACGTTTGAACAAGATTGCTCCCGATGTATTTTACAATCTTTTTTGAGAAATATAATCATAAGAAAACCACAAGATCCAATGGATACAACTTGAGCATTCCAAAAGCGAAAACTGATAGCGCAAAAAGAGAATTGTTTTTAGTGGCGTTAAGATTTATAATACTCTAATGATGCTCTTGAAGAAGGAGAAGTTCTGTCTTCTGTTTACCCAAGGAGTAAAGAGATTTTCGTTGGTTGAATTACTTCTAAACTTTCACTGATTGAAGTATTTTATATCTTTTATGTACAGTAGACTTTTGAGTTCTTGTTGCTTTTTGTTGTAAGTTTCATTATAAAAAGATTTCTATCGATAGTAGCTATCCTAAAGTACCTGATTCAATTACTCTGTATAAAAAAAGTTTCATTATTATGTCTAATGCATGTACTCTCAGACATAAAGGTGTTGAGTAGTCGGGGCGAATAGAGAAGTTACAATCAGCAACAAGCCAATAAAGCACGCCGCCCTTATCATTTTAACTAAAGTCCTACATAGATAATGTCTTTCTTCAAATATTTGCTATTCCAATGAGTGCTGTCTTTTGTACCACCTGTAACTTCACTTCAACTCCAACCTTCTCCATGTAACATCCAAAGCAATCTGATATGAAGACTAGTGCTGCAATCAGAAAAGGGATTACTGTGGCCATTTTCATGTTCCACAACCATGCAATCTCTACTTTCAACTGTTCAAATTTTTCAATTTTTTGTTGTTCTTTGTCCTTAACCCTACAATCACCCGGAATCGCAATGTCAATCAATTTCACTTACTTCTATTTTTACCAACAACTACAATGTCTGGCCTGCTTGCTTGAACAAACTTATCACACTGGATCACGAAATCCCACAGTACCTTAAAGTCTTGACTCTCCACAACTCCTTCTGATTTCTGTTTATATCATTTTGTAGCTCTTTCAAATCCGTATTTTCCTGCAAGTAGCCAATGAATAAACTTTGCTACATTGTTATTTCTTTGTTTATATCCCTTTTATGCCAGTTTCGAACACTCGCTCACCAAATGACTTATTGTTTCTCCTCTTTCACCACACATTCTTCACAATGGGGTATTGCTTGTTTATCTATATCTCTCTCTTCTCGACGGGAAGCTCATTACTGACCAGCCGTGACACTTTCCACAAAACTCCGCCAATGATTTCTGTCTTGAGCTTGTTGCTCCTGTTGCCGATAACTGTACCGAATAGGAGATCTCTTGTTATGCCGGATGTTCTGGCTATATGTCCTAGGAATTTCAATTTCAATTTGTCTTTATCTATATAATGCTTGGTATAATTTATTTGCAGAGATTGTTCATGTGCACTGCACACTTATGCTTTCGTACAACCTTTCGGATATCCGCGTCTTAACCATGACCAGCTTTTTCCCAGTCAATCCCATTTGATGCCCTAGTGTATTGGCCATGCATTGGCTTATCCTTCCACTGTTTTAAAATTCCCACTTACCTTCACTTTATATTCAATAGGTGCCACTGCCTCCGCTAAATCTATTGTCTCCAGATCTCCTACCTTTGGCACAATGTTACCTTTGATATGCTTACCATACCACGCTAGATTGTTTATTTTAGTGTTGACACAATTCTCACAACTTATCAACCCCCTGCCGCCTTTTTTCCTACCCACATGAAGTCTTGCTACATCACTTCTTGGGTGAAATTCCTTATTCATTGACATTAATTTTCTAGTTCTCCTATCTATGCTTTCTAATTCATCTTTCCTCCATTCTATTATTCCTGCACCATAACGTATTAGAGAAATGGCACAGGTATTTATTGCCATGGTTTTATTTCTTCCGTTAAGTTTTGATTGCATTACAAGTCTTACCCTCCGAAAATACTATTATGTACTTTATAGTAGCTTCTAAAATTGTTTGTTAATAACAAAAGGAAATTCATTATCACCAAACAATACTAGCGAGAAGAGAAAGTCGTCATCTAAGTTAGGAATATCTAGATCTGGAATTCCTGAAATTTCAAATAGAGATTGAGGTGAATATCATAGTGCAAAGAGCAATGAAGGAGGAAATATTTGTTGTCCTCATTAGCTATGCCACACTTACAAATCGAACTTGTAGCAATAAATCTATGCCTAAACTTGTGCTCATTCAATGCGCTAACTGCAAATGCAATTTTGTTAGAATGCTAATGCCTTCAATATCAAAAGTATTAATAAAAACACAATTTTCAGTACGGCGTATCTCACAGGGCGGGTTTCTCTTGAATTCCAAAATGGAGCGAGAGCCCCTTGTGTCACTATCAAGTTCCATTCGTAGATAATAGTACTAACATATGTATTTAAAAAGCGGGTTGTCTTTCCAAAAGACGGAGTATATGTGCAGAGTATATATGATTGTAGTTCATTTGTCCTTCGACAGGGATTTTGCTAAGTAGATATTCTGGTGATTGTCTATGTTTGAGGTTGAATAAGTGACATAAACGGCGGTACCCACTTCTACTGTAAACGCTTTCCCATTCCAGCTCCTTATACAGTCTTATCCTATTTGCACCTCTCAATGCACTAGTAACTGTCAGGGCCACAGCGTACTGCATTTGCTCAATATTTTGTGTATATATTGATTGCACCTCAGGTTCATATCTGTAATATAGAATATCACCATAGTCAAAATGAAGTCTAACATATAGCTTATAGGCAAGGATAAGAACATCTCTAGACACATGTATGGAATGGTACCGTATTAGTCCAATCACTCTTCTAGCTTAAAGAATGGCTGTTCCTATATGAGTAAGAAAATTTAAATGTGAGTCCAAAAGTATGCCTAGATGCATATGTTCATTTACACGAAAAATTTTAATATTTTCCATTAAAAGTGGTGGGTGCAAAGGTTTTGCTTTTACAAGATAACATAACTTACTCAATTTTCTCCACGATCAATTCAATTTTGCACTGCCATGCCCAGAGCCGTAATATTTCAAGGTCTCGATTTAGTTTTACAGAACTAACAACTTCATTTTCAACCACTGAGAACAATGATGTATCATCTGCATATGGTTTGACATCAAAGCTCGAGTTGTCACAAGGAATACAACAAGCGCTTCCCTACTTGGTGTATTATCAAACGCACAACAGATCCTATGGGTTGTAAATTGTAACTGGCTTATGAGTTAGTGCATTTGCTTGCAAATGCTGTATCGTTGACTTCGGTAAAAAGCATCAATTCTGCACCATTCTAGAGTATCATCTTAGATTCCATTAGCGATATTACTAGAATCAACAAATTAGGCCTTGTGATTTGGTGGGAAAAGGCAACAGAAGATGAATGCACAATTATAGAAAGCTATATGGGTTATGCACATATAAAATCCCTAATCCTGATAGAAAAAAAGATTGCCCAAGCATTTTTGGAAAATCTTAACATAGATTTCTCTACATAGAGAAGTTACAACTACGATGATTCGAATGTGATGGGTGGTATTCATGGTGAAGTACTAAGATTGAAATAGACATGGCCTAATGTTTGTTAATTATATGCATTGTGGTTGCTATAATCTAAACCTGGTAGTTAGCAATATGGCGACATCACTGGCATTAAGTGGAAACCTTGCTAGCCTTTTTGCTAGCCTTCCTAAAAAGAACTCATAAAGCAGTATACTAGTGATATTCAAATATGACAGGGCTCATGTTTCGCTATTGCAATCTTGAATGTCATACAACAAAAGCAACACTATTACGCTTACTGGTACAATGAAATCAGCGCTTGGTACATCACCATAAACGCTGCAGTGACACAACAATCTCAAAAAGTTCATCAAAAATCAGGAATGACTAATCTCAAGATATATAAAGCATCATAAAAAACTACTCACTTCATAATATCCATCTTCATGGGACCAAATCTTTTCATGTGGGCCTCTATTTATTGGCAGTTCTGGGTAGCTAAATTTAGATAATAAACAAGGTAGGTACTATAATCTGAAGTAATGATCCAAAGTACATTGCATATGAGTTTACTGCAAAGCTCAAATTTCATTAATAAGTATAAGACATACTTTGAAGTTTCATAAACAATAGCATTAAGATTCAAATTCCCTCTATTGCTCTACTTAGATAAGAGTGCTAATGACACTAATTTGTGGCTTTTTAGATGTATATGAAAAAAATCAAGAGGTGAAAAAATGGCCTGCTATGGATGGGAATAGATAAAGCGTAGTGTGCAAAACTGTGTAACTCAAAAACAAGCTCTAAAACAGTTCAACTTATCTAACTACATTTCCGTTACCTTTGTAAAGATAGATCAATTTTCACGCTGCTTTTATATTAAAGAAATAATTAAGTGATTGTATGTAGTAGAATTTTAAAATATATGAACTGAACTGAACTGACCTGAACTGAACTTTTTCGCATTATATAATAGGACTAAAAGTATGAGGAACCAACGGGCCGATACTGGCAGAAAAATAGTGACTTCGATACCAACATATCTTAAATAGCAATTTGAGATGGCTCCATTATCTCACTATTCATTAACTTTGTTTGTATTATTTTCCAACTTGGTACCCCATAGTGTAGATGTAGAATTTCTTCTTCAAATTTCAATTTCATTCTCATATAACTAAACTACAATTATACTTCTCTCTAAAACTAGGCAACGTACAAATGGCTGTCAGGTTAACTACTTAAAAAAATAAAACAAAAAATAGTTACTGTGACATCAATGGAATAGAATGTAAAATAAAATAAAAAAAAGAAAGATCAATAATATTTCTCAAAAGTCTAGTAAGTCAGGGTTTGTCTATGGTTTATTTCGGCAGCAGAAAATAAAGTATGTACTTCTTATAGTTATGCTGATGAGGGTAGATAAAATGTTTTTGCACTTTGTCGTTGAAACCGAGAGATTTGAGAAGATCAATAAAAGACTCGGAAGAAGACCCAATAGTGCCAAGGGCTCCCATAGAAAGATTTATAAATTTGATTTGTTTATAGTTTGGAAGTAGAGTTTGTTGTAGAGGATAATATTTTGAAGCCTTACGCTCACTATTGATTAGTATGTTGGTTTCAAAACCAATAGTGAGCTCAGAATATACAGGACCTTTTCCTTAGTAATTATGAGAAGATCGGGTCGGACATTTTGATTCCAAATGAGGAGCATTTATCAACCTTGATGGTCATATCCGCTCAATTACACCATCTAGAAAAATGGTTCAGTAAAAGCTGATTCTCTTGCTCCAGACTCGTAATAGCAGCTGCATCATCGGCAAACTGAAACCAGTGCAATGGATTTAAAGAGGATGTAGAAAAGCCAAATCGTGCGAACTAAGGATCGGAGATATATCTGATAAAGGTATTGAAGCATAGATTGAAGGTTAATGGCTGAGGCAGTCACCCTGTAAAACACCCCTTCCCACCTTTATAAATGGAGTTTTGAACGACTTGGTAATGATAGATGTATGAAAATTGGAATAGAGATTGCCAATGATTGTTTGGATATGCAAAGGGATATGATGGTATTGTAGTACTTCCGGAATAAGATTATGATTTACTTCATCGAATGCATTCTTGAGATCTAGCATGGTGATAACAAGAGATTTTTGTTTCACTCGTGCTTTGCTGATTACTTGCGCCATTTGAGCAGTGTGTTCAAACGTGCCTGACAGTTTAGGGAGAAAGCCCTTCTGGATTCTGTGCTTCAGATAATTGTTAGAGCTCAAGTATGAAAACATAGAGTCACGAACACAGGAGGTAAAGATCTTCAATGGAACACTTTCAAAAGTTATTGGCCTAAAGTTGGAGGGATCCGAAGTATCACCTTTCTTATGAACGAGGACTGTGCATGCCCTTTTCCAACTCATAGGAATCTCACAAGAATTCCACAGTAACGAGAATAGTTCAGTTAAGTATGTTCTAAGATATAGGCAACGCTTGAAAGGAAGAACAGAAAGTTTATCGAGAGGGCAGGGTGATCCAGATGCTTTCATTCTACGAATGATCTTGCAGTTTCTTACATCAATGCGGGAAACACTAAGTTAACATTTTCTAAGGCTGAACTTGTCAAGATGTTTTCAATTGCTACTTCTCAAACTCATTTTCTGTTTAATGGTAAGGTGTTTGACCAAATCGATGGTGTTGCTATGGGCTCTCCTCTCGCACCTGTCTTGGCTAACCTATTCTTAGGGCATCATGAAAAAATATGGCTTAAAAACTATCAAGGTCCTTCTAATCTTTTATATCGAGGATATGTTGATGATATTTTTTGTGTTCTAGACAATGAGAATGATGCTAAACTATTTTTTGACTTTATTAACGCACAACATCCGAATATCAAATTCACTATAGAAAAAGAAACCAACAAGGTTCTGGCTTTCCTTGATGTGTGCATTGATAATTATGATCCTTCTTGTCTCAAAACTTCAACCTATCGGAAACACTTTCACTGGATTGCTCACTAATTTCTTCAGCTTTACTTCGTTCTCCATCAGCTTACAAGATATACAATTCTCTATTTTCATTTAATAATGATGTCAAAGAGCTCAAACACATCTTTAAAAGAAATCAATTTCCTGAATAGTTAATAAATAGGGTAGTTAAAACACATCTTGACAATAATGGTAGTTCTGCACAATCTGATGGAAAATTCATATAATTAATACAACATTTAACTACTACAATTGTAAACCTCGCTAGATAATAGGTAGCTTACAATGGCTACTTGGTGAAGAAAAAAAAACCTTTAATACATCAACACAGGAGTATTACAGTGTCATAAGTTCAGGATCTGTCCATTCTTTGTTCCGTCTACAGAAGATATAATATGACGTTCGGATAGCAATGTTGGTAATTTTCTTAATGGTGTAATTTGTCGTTCTTTTATCAAATTTCAACATTTTCAACATGTCAATAAATTCAGTAGTGCTCTTCTCATATATGCCCAAAGCGCTTATTGAGAGAATTACGAAATTAACCTTCTCATAATCGTTTTTTAGTTGTTGTACCAGTTCCCTATATTTTTGTTTCTTTCTTTCGGCATTGCTTCTTAGATTAGATTCGTATCCCACAGTCAATTCTAAAATGCAAAGCGATTTATTAGAGAGTGAAAGAAGTAAATCCGGTCGCAAATCGTGCCCAGTGATAATAGAAGTGCTAAGAAATCCTGGGATTTCAGCAAAAATCTTAGCATGTTGCAATGACCTAAGTGTTGTGGCAATGAACATAAGGATAGAATCATGGCGCCAAGTGTAACGGCCTTGTTGAAGATAGACTTTGCAACCAGAAAT
>WIPJ01002020.1:0-20852 GCA_018155075.1 Cassiopea andromeda
TGCCCCCCCCCCCCGTTTATTACATTGTAGAATTTCCAACCCCGTTGTTTATTAGGACCCCGTCTATTTGGTATTAGACAGTATGTTCCAAGAACAAAGTTTTTGATAATATGCATTATCTGGCACAACCTGCAAATTCCTTTAGGTGACAAAAAGATTTTTATGAAGTACCTCTGAGGTGGAGGTTTTACGAGAAGAATTAGGGGGGGATGGTGTTGAATATGCCGAGTATTTTCGAGGTAGCCAAGTATTCGCTGAGTATACATTGTTTAATGAGAAGACGCTGATACGAAAAGTGCAAGTCACCCAATGCAAAACTTAGCTTTATTGTAAGGCAGCGGCGTGTATTTAGCTTTCGGCGAACTAATTTTGCTGAGAATTCATATCTCATTTTTCATATATCCATATTTAAAGTTGGTATTTACAATAGTAACTTAATATTAATTTAATACTTAATACTTGTTCCGACTAGAGATCAGTTAGGAAGCATTTTGCTTCCTTTTCCTTCCAAGTATTTGTTACTGTATTCACACAGCAACGTGAGGTAATTGCCGTAATTCCAATTGCATGTACGACAAACTTTGAAACATGCTGAAAATTATTATTAGTGATTTAATCACATGAAGCTTGTTTGTTTTAAGATTTCAAAACAAGATTACTTGAAGTTTATGCTTGGCCGAAGTTAAGTAGCAATAATAGTAAATGTGAACCATCTAAAATAAAAGTTTGAGTTCACCGATTGAAGTTATGGAAGCACCTTTTATCTAAAGATCGCAGCAAAGCAACATCATCAAATGCTACGCCTACTAGGCCTGGTCCTACACCAAGAACCAAAACTGGAACGAAGGTATAAATAGTAACGTGGACAGGAGGCGACACCGAAATACTCATAGAGTATGTATGTTAACTTTATTTTCTTTGTAGTTTCTTTTATGTACCTTTCTTCAAAGTATGGCAGAACCTGCAATGGCAGTCTATCGACTCTCATTTGACATGTCTTTACGAGAATTCACTTTTAAGTTTGACTTTTCACTAACCATTGCCGAATGCGTTCTACGATGCTATGCAAGTAGGCTTAGTTCTATGTTCGTAGTTTTAGTTTACTAGTTCTTCATAATCGCCACAGGGTTGCTATGTATTTCCATGCTTCCTGTGGTGCAGTCCTGAATGTTGTTGTTTGTAATTATATGCGAATGAAGAAAGCAATACTCATGGAACTTTATGAAAAAAGAATTGGTTTGTGGGATAGCTGCCATTCAAACAACTAAGACAGGACCGAAGCATTTTATAGAGTAAATGCCAGACCAATATTTCGTGTGTCACCATTGTTGCAAATACTTTAAGCTGTTACAAACACCAGGCCAAAGTAGGAAAAATTTGTCTCACATTGTTGCTGTTGTTGTGACTAGCATTGTCACAACAACAGCAACGCTAGTTGCAAGAACATCAAAATATTGACAGAAATTTCCGCAACAAGCATTTCCTAGTATAGCCTGGCTTGAAACAGCCTTGAGTTTTTGCAACAATCGTCACACAACGTGCTTTCTTCGTTTGGTCCTAGCTTTAGAACAAAAGACACTCCATGCCAATTAGAATATAATGCTCAAATAAAACAATGACTAAAGGTCATAGAAGTGGCTTTAGGATAACTTGGCAGTCAGTCCAGTATACCCCTTCAACCAGTGTTTGAATCCTAACCCCTTAGCTGCATGGCAAAATAACATTCTCAAACACATAAACGATAGTTATTTGGACTATAAAATACCTAAGTAAGGTATATATTGCTTATGTAAATAGGATTTAGTAAACTCGGCTAAACTACAGCCGTCACTCAAAACAAACCCCATGATATCTACGTAGCAATTCTTTAGTTCTATTTAACTTAAAACCAAACTGGAATTTCTTATTCCACGGCGGGTTATGATCTTTCAATGGCATCCTTCTGATGGATGTGTTATTATGCTTTCTTCTTCAGCCATACCAATTCTCAGTCTAGGGGATAATGCAATTTTCCATAAGACAAATACTGTAAGGCCTCAATTCAATACCCCCCTCAACCAAGCACCCTCTTCAATAAGTTCCCACCATATGAGGGAAATGGAAATAAGCGCCCACCATATAAGAGAGGTGGAAATAAGCGCCTACCCTCAAACAAGCGCCCACTTCTCTGCCATCAAAAGTGGGTGTTTGTTTCTCGAATTCTCGAAGAGCATTGTTGTGGGGCTTCATTACGGACAAAAAAGAGGGTAGATCAACAAAGAAAAAATAATAGTCTATTTTAGTTTTCTTTTTCTTACCTTTTTTATCTGCTTTCTCAAAAAATGACATTTTTAAAAAGCCTCCAAAAATCTCATTGTCTCAAATTAGTAGAAAGTTAGGTCTCGGGTGATTCCTGCTTTAGCGTTGTAAAATTTCAATTAAATTATGAGCTATATTGTGGCGCTAAGTGCTCATGAAAATTTCAGCCGAGCTCTAGATAGAACTAATGCGTAAATGTCAAAAACTTTGAATAGCCTGAGCATGCTGCTATTCTTTTGATAATAATGAACAGAAGGAAATAGGAACATTTACCTCCTTCGTTGTCCTCTGAACTTGATAAGAATTCTCTAATTTCCTTGACATCACCTTTCATTTCATTCACATCATCTTCAACTGTTTTTATGTCCTTGACTACCTCCTTAACTTCATCAGTTGCAAATGGACTGTCATCTTTGACTCCCTTGACATCATCTTTCATCCCTCTAGCATCAACCTTCGCTTTTCCAATGCTGTGCTGCACATCTTCAACAACATCTTTCACTTCTCCAATATCATCCTTCATTACTTTTACATCAGCTTTTACTTCTAACACATTACGGTCTACTTCCTTGACATCAATTTTCACTTCTTCTTCATCTCTATTTAGCTCTTTACAAGCAACTTTCACTTTACTGACATCATCTTTCAATTCTTTAACATTATCCATTGCATCGTGAACATCTTCTTTTACCTTTTTAATACTACTCTTCATTTCTGTTGTACTAACTTTCAACTCTTTAACATTATCCCTTTCTTCTTTTATATCATCCTTCAGTCCTTTGGCATCTTCTTTCATTTCTTCAACACCTTTCGCCACTTCTTTAACATTACTCTTTTCCTCTTTAACATCACTTTTCAAACTTGCTGTATCAAGTTTCACTTCATTAGCATCATCTTTCATCTCTATGACATTATCTTTCACTTCTTTGTTACAAACTTTTAGCTCTTTAAGGTTGCTCTGTGTTTCTCTAACATCTCCTTTTACTTCACTCACGACATCCTCCACTCCTTTTACATCATCTCTTACTTCATTAACGTCACTCTTCACCTCCTTGACATCCTCTTTAATTTCTTTGACGTCACCTTTTATTTCTTTGCAGTCTTCTTTTACATCAAATAATCTAGCTGCACTTCAGCAACGTCAATTTTCAGCTCAGTGATTTCATCTTCAACAACTTCAAGGTCTTTCTTCTGCGTTGCATACTCATCTTTCAGGTCAGAAATAGACCGTTCTATGAAGTAATATACCAAATATGACAACAAGCTTTAATCAGGGGTGCCGCCTGAAGTTTTCCGACGGGGGCTGACTCTTCCGACAATGAGGCTAAAATACGGTTAATAAGGTACTATAAATGGCGAAAATCTTCGAAAAAATAGTTCTTTACTTTCCGAGAAGGTGGCTAGCATGTTCCACCGGGGGCTATTGCCAACCCTAGACCTCCCCTGGCGCCACCCCTAGCTTCATTAATATACATTCAGGATACAAAAGTATGGAAACGAAAGGCTTAAAGATTCGTTTTCAAAAATGGCGTATAATGCTGTTCAAAAGTTTGCAATTGTTTCCCCATGGAAGTGATACCTGATGTGACCAAAACGAATTCATGTGCAAATAAGCGCTTCTACTTTCGAAACATGCTAAATTTTTTCAACTATTCCTTATTAATTTAAAAAAAAGGAAATATAACTATCAGACTGTCAAAGAATAGCAATGAAATTGGAAAGTAAATGATGTATAGTGCAATATTTATAGATTTCAAAATACTTTCAACGACGAGGTTAAATCGAGGAACAAGGAGAATGTGGCCATCTAAATCACTTTATTGATTAGAGGAGAAAAAATTGTATACAAATGTTATAGATAAATGAGAGTTTGAACTATAGCTAAGATAAAATTTGTAGCTTCAATCTTTCCATTAGAGCAAATATCAAGACACCTTGTGAAAATAACTTCAAACCAAAATAGCATCAAAAACTAATAAGCTAAGCTATTGGTGACAACATTTTAAAATTGTTGAGGGCCATCGTTTCCATACTTTTGTACCCTGATTACATGACAAAGAAGTAAAATTATCCATTGCAATTAAGTAAACCATTAATTATATTGATTCATTGTTAATTAATGCCTCAGACAGGCCAACCAAAGACAGAAAAGTTATCAAATACGTGCATCCAATGGTGGTTTTTACATTAAAATGTGGCAACGGTGCTGAATTTACCAAGTACTGTAGCGGTAGCCAAGACATTCCCAAGTACACATCTTTCTTCTACAGAACGTTTATAGCATAATTGAGGATCAGGCAAAAAAGTCGTTTCCTCATACAAAAGCATGTATTTAGCCCTTGATGAACTACTTCTGCCAAGAATTTGGCAACTCGATGATATCAGGGTGGTAATTTACCCCCTCCCCCCAAGCAACCACCACTGCGAGCACTAAGTTATTCATTAAAACAGAAGCTAAATGAAAGTTGGAAAAATGAGTAGCACTGCTTAAAATTTTTCTTCATACCATAACCTTGAAAATTATCGCTAGCGTTGCAGTGCAGGTGTACATTCTTATTGCGGTACAATTTCACAATCTGTTTCTAGATTTCTCAGTACAAGCAGCGCATTGGTGTAGTTGCTTTTGAGTGAAAGAATTGTCAGGAGCAGAGAGATGTCTACTCTCAAGTGCCAAGTAAACGGGGGTGTCCTAATAGACAGGGGGTTGGAAAAAATTACGAAATTTCCTAAACAAGGGGTGTCAAAATAAATGGAAGGGTTGGAATTTGAGAAAGGACTTTAAATGATTACACGAGGACAGAAGGTGACTCTCAGAAATATTTCATGGACCATTAACGTCCATGTTAACCCTGGTTAAATAGTACTGGCTTAAGATATTCACGCGCAGGTTATAAAAGTCTTAACAGTACTTAGAAATCTTTAAGAATTTAGATGCTGATAGGGGGCTCAGTAAAAATTTTGGGGGCTTTCCAGACACTCCAAGCATGGGCTTCACTTTTGTGTTTGATTGCAATATTATGTACGTCATAAGATAGAAATGGTGACACGAGAGAAATATATAAGACTTACCCTCAATTCCACCAGACATTCGTCCTAAAAAGCAACACATCATTGCATTACTCTTATCCAGTAGTATTTGAAGTGTTTGTAGCATATATACCTTATTACATTAAATGTGCAGCATACAGTGATTAACATCATTTTGGGTTCGATGACGCTAATTAATGATCCATTTACTTGAGAACAGTGTTAACTTTTGTGACGTTTATTTTAGCACACCGTTCATTAATGTGACGTTAATTTGTACACCAGTAGGAGAATGGATAATAGAAGAGACCTGGAGAGAGATAGGACGAAGAAAAGAGTGCAAAAAGGATGATTCTCGGTGAGAAATATCAAGTGACACAGCAATTCTTACAAGTGAATACAAGGAAGTTAACAAATCAGTCAAACGCACAACAAGAAGAGATTAAAAAGTATACATAGATACGTTGGCAGAAGAAGTTGAAGATGGAGCCAACAGAGGAAATATGATAACTTTATATGGCATCACAAAGAAATTATCTGGAGACTCTGGTCGAAGTGGAGAAGGACCAATAAAGGACAAAACTGGTGCAACTCTCACCTCTGATGAGGAGAAGAGGGCACGATGGGCAGAGCATTTCCATGAAACCTTAAACAGATTGCCACCTGCAGAACTATTTGATTTCTCAATTTACGAAGAAGCAGTGGCCCTGTCGATAGATCTAGAAGAAATAACCCTTGAAGAAATAAAAAAGGCTATAAAAGGGAATGAAAAGCCATAAAGCAGCTGGTGAGGACAATATTGCTGCTGAGCTTGTTAAAGCTACCTCAGATCAAAACCTCATTGCTTGGTTAAAACTGTATAATTGTGTGTGGAAGACAGAGAAGATGCAGTCGGACTGGAGGAGTGGAACAATTGTGAAATTGGAACAATTGTTATTAGTGCCAGCAAAGATATTTTGCAGTATCCTTCTTAATAGAATTAGATCAGCAGTTGACCGTGTTCTGAGAGAGGAACAGGCAGGCTGGGTTTAGACCAACGAGGTCTTGCATTGATCAGAGTCTTGCACTTAGAAACATTCTCGAACAAAGTAACGAGTGGCAATCCCCCTTCGTCCATCGTCAACTTTATAGATGTCCAGAAAGCAGCATCCGACATTTTTGGTCGCAAGGTTCTATGAATTATCATGGGGTTTTATGGCATTCCAATCAAAATTAATGACCTCATCAAAAATCTCTATGAGAACTCTACTTGTACCGTACTTTTAAATAGTGAAAGAACTGACCCATTCCCAGTAATTAATGGTGTTCGTCAGGGCTCCATCCTATCACAAATCCTTTTTTGCATCGCTATAGACTTTGTCATGAGAACGACCAACGAAACTAAAGCAGGCATTAAATGTAAAGACGATAACTGCTTGGGCGACTTGGACTATGCAGATGATATCTGTTTAATCAATAGCTTTGTAGCTGAGATGCAGGAGATGCAAAAGCTGTGAGCAAACAAGCAAGCAAACTACAATACTTGCCAAAAGTCCCTGGGACACTTTCAAAAAATTATGAAAAACTATAGCCTTCTCAGTATTTCAATCACTACGCTTTCTATGCACCCCCCCTTCCCCCTAATACAATGTTGGTCTGTTCCTGAGACATTTGGCGTTATTGTGCGCGAAAACTTTTTCCGGTACCGCATGTACTTCACTCAAAATCCAACATTGTTTTGGGGGAGGAGGGGGCCGAATGTGCCGTCCAGATTTAAAATTTGCAAAGTGTCCCAGGACTTTTGGCGGGTATTGTAGGTCTCATTATCAACAAGAACAAGACAGAAGTGATGAGAAACTTAACTGACAGAACTCCAATAACCTTGGATGGGACAAAGTTGAAATAGGCGGATAATTTTACTTATCTGGGAAGCACTGTGGTCACGAACGGAGAATGTCTGATAGACATTAAATGTAGACTTAGCAAGGCTGTGTCAGCAATAACCAAGCTAGGTACAATGAGGAAGAATAAGTCCATCGGTCAAATATGAAAACTGAAGCTCTACCGTTCTAATGTACTCTCAGTTCCTTTATATGGAGCTGAATGTTGGAGCCTGACTGCACGAATGGAGAAAAAGCTCGCTTTATTCCATCAGAAATGCCTAAGATGAGCATTGAGCATCCGGTGGAACAGCTATACTTCAAATGAGGTAGTCCTGGAGAGAGCTGATGAAGAAGATCTGACAAAAACAATTAGAAGAAAAATGGCGATACCTGGGACATGCTCTCAGAACTGACGAGAAATAAGACTAAAGACTAAAAGACTAAAAAATAAGATTTACCTCTCCAAGATTCATACAAATCATCTAAGCAAGACAGATCTGAAAAAACAAATATTGGACAATTAAACAATTAGTGTAAACAGGTAACATCTCTGGGATTCACCTGAATGAAAAAGCGAGGGACCGGACTGAGTGGCGATCTCTTCTCTCTGCTTTGTGTACCTGACGGTAAAGGAAGAGTGTAAGTAAATAAGTAAGTAAGTAATTAAGAAAGCAATTTGCACACAATTTGAAAAATATCTATAACCTCCGTAACCAGAACAATGCATCTTTTTGCTTAAATGTTTTCTCTCACCATACATCATATAATTAAAATCTTTTTGAAATTGGTCCTCAGCGCCGTCATCAAAATTTAATGCTCATTGCCATTCTTTTGATAATAACTGCCGCTCCAATTGAGGAATCGAGCTACAATTTTCAAGTTGACTATTTTTCTTAGGGTGAGGGATCCAAAAATTATATCGAAATCACTGAATTATAAGTGGAAACTATTAAATTTTAACTCAAAGTTGGATGCATGAATTTAGTATCACGAACAGAGAAACAAAAGCTAATAACCCTCTATGCCATACGTATAACATCCCAATCTTTTGGCAAGCTAAAGCATACCTATAGGCTACTTTAAATTTCAAAAATATGAAGACTGTTTTCTCTCCCATGTCTCCTACAATTCATCATCAAAATTCATCTAAAAATTTTATACGAAAGTCATATTTTCAGAGGGCATATGCTCAGCAAAGTTTTAGGAGTACCTTCCTAGCTCAAATGTATGACTAATATCTATGTTGTAGAGACCAAAGTTGAAGGTGGCCATAATAACAAGGAAAAACTAACATTAATTAAGGCCAAGTAGACAATGTGACGTTAATTAGCGTCAATCAAAAGACGTTATTCGCTAAATTACGTTAATTTATATCCACAAATTTGCTATTCTTGGAAAAAATGTAGTAATTAATCACCGGTTCATTTAAGCCCCATTATCAAAAGGTATTTGGAAAACGCATTGTATGCTAAACAATCAACTAAATATTATTAACACCTATATATCCATTTACTCATTGTGAAAGACAAATGGGAGAAAATTTACCTCTCCTCCGAATTCGTCGTCTATGAACTCCAATTGTAAAACAGTAAGTTGATATTTTGCATTACTTAGCTCAGGATTTGAAAAAGTTGAGATTAATCATTTTCAGTAATTAAAAACTCTTAATAGTGCTAAAGCTGACTTTTCATTTCCTTACCACAAAATGCAGAGTAAACATATTTCACCTTCATCGATTGTGAAGATTGTTGGTCATTTTGCGGAAGTACCTCTCTAGTTTTAATGCAGTGATTCTCAACCCTTCTTTACCTACGGACCACTTTTCCATTATTTTCATTGACGGACACCCCTTTTCATCTATATGGCAAGAAAACAAGCTTAACTTCAATATCACAACGAGAAGGGGGCTAGTCGATAAAATACCGCAGGGTGATACCTTCATGAAGGAACGTGAACATATAGTAGTTGTAGTAGCCTGGGATGAGTGACTGATGGACTGTTGCATTGATTTACGTAGGTTTAAGCTTTGAGGGCAAATTAAGAGAAGAAATTTGAATTGGACATTGATCTTCGTATATACCAAAGAAAACTTTGTTTAATAATCAAATACATTCAGATGTGGGATTGCTTCTTGGACCACTAAAACATCACCGTGAACCCCCAGGTTGGTAAATTCGGCCTGTGGACTCTCAGATATATTTCATGGACCCCTAGGGTCCATGTTAACCCTGGTTGAATAGTACTAGCTTAAGATATTCACGCGCAGGTTATAAAAGTCTTAACAGTACTTAGAAATCTTTAAGAATGTAGATGCTGATAGGGGGCTCAGCAAAAATTTTGGGGGCTTTCCAGACACTCCGTGCACCGGGTTCACTTCTGTGCTTGATTGTAATATGGTGTACGTCATAAGAAAGAAATGATGACATGAGAGAAATATATAAGACTTACCCTTCCGTACAAAATACTCTGGTTCTAAAAAACAACACATCATTGCATTACTCTTATCCAGTAGTATTTGAAGTGTTTGTAGAATATATACCTTATTACATTAATTCTGTGGCATACAGTAATGAACATCATTTTGGGTTCGATTACGCCAACTAATAATCCATCTATTTGAGCACAGTGTTAATTTTTGTGACTTTGATTTTAGCACACCGTCATTAACGTGACATTAATTTGTACACCAGTAGGAGAATGGATAATAGAAGAGACCTGAAGAGAGATAGGACGAAGAAAAGTCTGCAAAAAGGATGATTCTCGGTGAGAAATATCAAGTGACAAAGCAATTCTTACAAAATGAATACAAGGAAATTGACAAATCATTCAAACGCACAACAAGAAGAGATAAAAGAGCATACATAGATTAGTTGGCAGAAGAAGCTGAAGATGGAGCCAACAGAGGCAATATATGAACTTCATATGGTATCACTATAAATCTTACAATTAAAAATCTTTATGGCATTTGTTTTAAACCGCCACCAAACTTTAATGCTCATTACCATTCTTTTGATAATAACTACTGATCTTATTGAGGAATTGGGCTACAATTTTCGAGTTGATTATTTCTTAGGGAGAGGAATCCAAGCATTAATATCAAATTCACTGAATTATGAGTGGAACATGTTTAAATTTTAACTCACAGTTAGACGCATGAATTTATCATCACCAACTGAGAAACAAAAGTTAATAACCTTCTATACCATGCATGTCACATCTCAATCTTTCGGCAAGTTAAAAGTATACGTATTGGCTTCTTCAAATTTCAAAACTGAAGATGTTTATTCTCCCATAACTCCTACAATTCATCTAAAATTTTTTGAAAAGTTTTTATTTTCAGAGAGCTTATGTTAAGTTAAGTTAATTATAATCAAAGTTATAGGATTACTTTCATAGCACAAATTTATGACTAACATCTATGTTGTTGAGACTAAAGTAGAATATGACCAAAATAATGAAGAACAAATGACATTAATTGACGCCATGTAGACAATGTGACTTTAATTAGTGTCAATCAAAATACGTTCTTTTGCTACATTAAGTTGGTTAAAATCACCAAATTTACAGTTTTTGGTACAAAATACGTAAAATAATAACCAGTTCATTTAAGTCCCGTCATTTACTGCATGTCACACATTTAATGTTATGGATGGCCCAGAGATGGCGATAGAGAGGAGAGGTGGAGAAAGCACTGAAAAGAATGAAGGCAGGGAAAACAGGGGGTTCAACAGAGTTAATAAATGATATGTTGCTTGCATTAGGAAATGAGGGAATAGATTGGTTGACAGTGTTACTGAATGAAGTATAGAAAGAGGAAGAGATACCTGATGATTGGAAACATAGCATATTGATACCAATATTTAAAGGAAAAAGTAGCATCCTGAATTCTCAAGGTTATAGAGCGATAAAGCTGCTGAAGCAGGTGATGAAAGTGTATGAAATGTTGTGCAATGGCAGGAAAACCTAGAGAATAAAGGTCTAAGAGTAAACAGCAAGAAGACAGAAATGATTGTATCAAGCAAGCTAGGGAGGAAAGTACAGATCAAGGACAGAAACAACATAGAGCTGAAACAGGTGGAAGAGTTGTGTTGACTCGGTACAGTTATTGAGGAAAAGAGAAGGTGTAGTAAAGCTGTGAGAGCAAAAATTAAGAAGGCATGTCAAAAGTGGAGAGAGGTGTTGTGTGTGATAAAAGGGTGCCATTAAAAACAACGTAAATATCTATAAAAGTGTGATTAGATCAGTATTGTTGCACGGAACAGAGTCAGCAGCACTAAAAAGGGTAGAGGAGAGAAGACTAGCAGCAAAAGAAATGAGAATGTTAAGAAATATGTGTAGGATTTTGTTGAAGGAGCACAGGAGGAACGATGACATCAGGAAGTTAGCCGGGGTCGTGAACATTAGTGAGAAAGCAAAGGAAGGAAGGTTGAGGTGGTTAGGGCATGTAATGAGAAGAGAACCAGAAAGTGGGGTGAGGAGGGTAAATGAGACGCTAGTGAAAGGAAAAAGGAGACGAGGAAGAAAGAAACTGAGGTGGAGGGATGTAACACAGAGAGATATGGAGCAGAAAACAATAGTCGATTGTACATGGAAGGACAGAAACCAATAGGGTAAGGTCTGCAGAACAGCCGACTTGGTCTAGAACTGGACATGGCCGTACAGTAAAAGGAGAAGAGAGACACATTTAATGTAATAAGGTATTTGGAAAATTCCTAGTATGCCAAACAATCGATTAATTATTATTTACACCTATATTTATATCCATTTACTCATTGTGAAAAACCAATGGGTGAAAATTTGCATTTACTTCTTGAACATCATCCAGTACATTTGCAGCGACAGCTTTAACTTCGTCAACATCACTCACTATCTCCTTAACGTCATCTTTTACCTCTTTAACGTCATTCCTAGATTCTTTTATGTCTTTATTTACTTCTTTTACATTATCTTTCATTTCTTTAACATCACCTTTAACAACTTCAACATCAACTTTGATCTCCTTGATATCACTCTTCACCTCCTTGACATTTTCCTTAACTTCTTTAACACCATCCATCTCTTCCTTCACATCATCCTTCACTTCTACAACATCATGCTTCACTTCTTTAACATCATCCCTTAACTCATCAACGTCACCTTTCACTACTTTCACGTTGCTTTTCACCTCTTTAACATCACCCTTTACTTCCTTAACATCACTTTTCACTTCTTTAATGTCCTCATTGACTTCGTTAACATCACCTCTCACTTCCTTAACATCACCTTTCACTTCCCTAACACCGCCTTTCAGGCTTTCAAATGTATCTTTCAGTTTTTGAAAATTACATTTCATGTCTGAAAAATATGAAGCAGTTCGTTAATGTAACAGCAAATTTGCGAAAAACTGTGCATGTCACCAAGCAAAAACAAGTACTTGCAACAACTTTCTTAGTCTTCTCTTATATTTTTCAATGAGTTACTAAATGCAGGTCAACCAACAATCAGAAACATAGGTTAGATCTACTAGTAAGCATAAAACCTACATTAGGAATTGGCAATTTCGAATTTCTAAAGCTCACTGGATTCTATATTTGAAGAGACCCAGTTGATATGTTCTACATAATTCCAATTTTTGTTTTAAATTCAAAACGTCTATTTTCCAAGTTTTGAAAACTTTGCAACGTAACTTTGTGGTAATTTCAACTAGCGCTTCAAATTCACATTGAATAAGAAAATTTAGTGCTGTACAGAAGACTTACCTGTGAACTGAAATGCTATTGTTATCTTCATGTAGGAACGGAGAGGTACACGAGAAGCGCGGTGCATAAGTAACTGATAATACTTTAAAGAGTTAGCACATGCACTACCGTTCAAAAGTGTTGGTACGCCTTCGAGGTTTTGAAGGCTGTTTATGTTAAAAACTTTAGACAACCTATGAGTATCTTATCTCATCCTATCCTATCTAATAAGACCATGGACATAGGAGGACGTTAGATTTAGGGGGGCTGTAAATTTTCCACCTCTGAATTATCAAATAGAGCTGGAGAGCAAGCAGAAAAGTTGCCCGAATTTCCTATTGTTCTTTCAGAAAATTTGCCTGAGTGAAATGGATTTCTGCCCAATTTGGGGGGCCGCAAAAATATTAACCGTAAAATTTTTCTAGGCCAGAAACATGAGCAAAGGAGTTTTTGAGAGTCGTGAAATATGGTATAAGAAGCGTTTGGAAATTGTTTTTTACAAAAGTAATGGCAAAAGCTGTCGTGAAATTGCGACAATCTTGGGCCGCTCAAGGAGCGTAGCTTTTGCTGTGTGCAAACGTCCTTCGAATAAAGAACGGTAAAAATCTACTAATGATGACCAGAGAAGTTCAAGAAAGTGTTTGACAGTCATATGACTTTGCCAGTCTTGGAGCCTCTGATGCGAGTCCATAACTATGTATGGGGGGCCCGTCCCATACTTTTGGGTGAGGATTCGCGTTGTGACGACTGATCTCCCCGACAATTTTGAGGGGGCTTTCCAGTGATGACACATGATATCGAGGCTAATACAGTCATGAGAACCATAAATGGCAGACAAAAAAGTTGGTGGATTGATGATTTTATTGATGCTATAGTGTTCAGAAGGGTAGTGCTGGAATTATATTAAGCTATCAGGAACACCTACGCTGGGATGCAGGAGGGACAGCTGCACCCTCTGCCCTTATCTATCTGGGGTTAGGAGGGACATAAATTGCCCCTCATACTGCACTCTTTCCATCTCATCCTTGCATTTTCTGACATTGTGAACAGTATAGTTTATAAAAATTTGTCTGGGGCAAGCCCCCAGACCCCCAAATTAACACTTTACTACTAGGAGAAGTTTGAAGACCAAAATCTACCACCTATGGACGAACATACATATAAATAGATGAAGCCCTCAGAGGAAGCCTTGCCTCCCTGCCCTAGGCACAAGCAGGCGTCCTTGCAAGCTATCAATGTTATGTGGGAAAAGAAACAGTGCAAAAAGATAGAAATGAAGTCAATGTGTGGTTAGATTAACAAAATACTTATAGCAGTAGCAAGTCATCCAAAAGGTAATTCTCTTCTATCTATGTAGTATGTAGGTTCTGATGTCCACTGACCACGCTAGGCATGAAAACAGTACTGCAAACTTTGAATGAAGTCATGATGAGTATGATAAGTAGAGAGTATGTAAGAAATTGGAAGGGGGTAGTGAATTGTTATCAAGATGTTATTGTTTAGTTCATCTCTTTGAAAACAATTCGTATAGTTCTTCTACAAAGAAATATTTTGAAAAGGAATGTTTGAAATTGGGAGACCTTTGAAGAAATATCCAAGCAATAAGGGCTAAGGAAAGAAAAATATTTTATAACATGATAGCAGTATTTACTTCATATCCCAAATACTGGATATTCCCTAAAAGCATCAGTAGTTCATGTTAGCTTAACTTGAAGATGTATCCAATGATTTTTTTCAGTTTTTCGTTGTACCTTGATTTCACAAAATGACTTTTGCTACATTATTATCATAGTTTGCTAATTAGCTGTTCAGCTTTGTAGCCTTTACTTTGAGACGATATTTCCCATTAGTTTCCACACAATGCATCATTTGGTTTGCATACTATTGTGTCTGCCTTCTAAGACCTGATTTTACGATAATGTTGCCTTAAGCTAGTTTTTACACAAAGATTTTTCTTAACAGCAGTTTGTTACGTTCTCAAAACACCATTTTGGATGGATCTCATCAAGTGATTTGATATTTTTGGGTGTGTGAGAGGATTTTTAATACTTTTGGGTGAATTTTGGAACTCGCGGGTAGACCCCCCCGTATGCAAAATGTTCGAGTGACCTCCCTGGGCACAAGGTGAAAGTTGAAGTGTTTCTTCCTTTACATTTTTTCGTAGATATGCAATAGTTGAAAAGGCCCCGGAGTAAAAGAGAAAGAATAGGTCCCAGCAATCAAAGCGAGCAGATACTTTACTATCTTCTACTGAGACCCCCACACCTTGAAGAAGTGGGTGTTATAAGGCCTCTTGGACCTTGAGCTCCTGAGGCAAAGTGCCTTCCTGTCCGTGCACGTTCGACCAGAATTAAGAAATGATTTATGATTCGTAGTTTTCTTCTGATTTCTCAAGTGTGCTTCTTTGCAACAAATCTTAAGATTTAAATTCCAATCACTTCTTTTTTCATAAGACGACTTATGGTGCAGATTTCCTTAATAAAGTGTCTCTATGCCGTCTTTATCTGAGATAATCTTGATCTTGAAAGAATGTGCTGCTTGACAACAAAATTCTGCGTTCTTTTCAAAAATATGATGTGAAGCGTCGATCTTTGCTGTTTGCATCAAGTGGATTTTTATGTCCTGCCTAATAGTCATAAATTCGAAATACTTGACTGGGCCCAGTGACTGGTGGGGGAATTTTTCCTTATTGGTGGGGCAAGAGGAAGGGCCTAGTGTGGCAAATGCATTGTATTTACGTTCTCGCAGTTTTCTGGCCTAACTAGTCGCCAGCAGTTACGGCACATTGGAAACCAGGCTGTAGCTAGTTCTCCTTTGCTTGTGTTTATTGAAGACCTCAGCCAGTTGGCCAGAAGCTGCCGCTACCACACATTCCTCGCGAAAATTTTCTTCATCCATATTCTGCCAGTGGTCCTTTGCTCATACCTCGTTGGCTATCATTGCTTCAGAGCCTTGTCGGTAGAGGTATGGAGGAGGGGGGTGCGGGGTTGCAGCCACTTAGCTGTGACTTGAGGGGAGTCAGTCCTCCAGACTCAACAAAAGTTTTTGGAAATAGAGGCACAGAAGACCCCTTATTCTTGTGCAAATAGCTATTTTAGAATCAAAATGCTGTTAAGCAATTATTAGTTTACAAGATATAGGGAATTAAAAAAGTATGTTGTTTAGTGAACAACATTGTAATTTTCTTATATAACTAACTAGGCGGACTAACTTTGAAGTTTCTTATAAAAGTACTTATATGAGAAAAGCCCCCTTTAGGGATCTGCCATTAAATTTGACAGTTACCGGGGTGGAAGCAAATGATTGAAACTACTAACAATTTTCATAACCCACAAAAACTTATGTCATATATTCTATTACCCAAGGAACAAGGATTTAGAAAATTAAGGCTTCTGCTTCTAATGCATTTGGTGCTTATTGTCCTCCATAGCTGTAAGTGAAGGGTGGGGGATAAAAGCTACGCAGAATACAAATGTGAATGCTTATATAACCATCAAAAACTTATTTTGGTTTCATTCCAAAACTAATCCACGGTAACAGGGTTCCAATCCACGAAAAAGGGCGCACTAAAACTTTTTTAAAGGCCCAGTGAAGTGAACAATTTTTATTGCTTCAAAATGGTCAGCGATGCTCCAGAATCATGCTCTCATTGGTCTTTTTCTCATTTGCGACCGTTTTCCCTGCAAAAAGTAGGGGTTTTATTGCTACCGGAAGTAGAAAAATTTCAGCCCTGAAACAACAACAACAACTTATACCCGTGTGACGTAAGACGGGTCAATGCAATTTGAAATTATTGGCCAACAATACTGTCTTTTCAGGTTTCCACTCTGGAAAGCTCTAAATTCACGATGAGTCGTGCATTGACCCAGATTTATGTGAGGAATATATCAATAAAGTGCTAAATGAAGAACTACTGCCTGTCTTACTACCCGTCTTACATCACAAGTCCTTTGCAAAAAGTTTTTGTCAAGGTCATATTTTGAATGGCTGTTGTGCAAAGCTTCTTCAAATTTGGATTCAAAAAGTTGGTCTATTCATTTTATCTGACCCTTGACAACATAATAGGTATGTTTTTCAAATCTTCATAATTTTGACTTCACTGCGCCTTTAAGAAGGTGTGGCCTTCGAATAATGCTTTGCAGATTCATAAGTAGAGGAAATACTATGTGAGGTTTACTAAATCCTTGCTTCTGAAAGCGTATGATTCTTATTGCTATTTGTTATCATGACAGTGAAAGAAAAATGTGGGGAGTCGGAGGCGAGGTGAAAAATGGAGAGGGATCGGAATAGTGTTGGGAACATGCCTTTCCCATGTAGGACAAATGCCTTTTCTGAATAGGGAGAGCACTGAAAAAGGGCACATTTGTTCTTTTGCTAAAAAGGCAGGGGTCTAGACCCCCAGGACCCCTTCCTTTGCTGTGCGCCTTTATCAATTACTTCTACCCCACTGCAGTTGGCTTGGTAGCTGCTGCCTGACAGTAGCCATATTTTTCGCAGCGATTGCAAGGCAGCGGGATCACCTGAGCAGTTCTCAGTTACCATCCACGCACACATGAGAAAACTTGAAAGACTGCATGCAAAAACTCAAAAATAATGACGTAATGAATTTCCAACAAGTAAAGGAAGCAACGTTTATGACACGATTAAGAAAATATGTCTGGATCTCTTTGATGATGCTCTACTCTGAAAATAAGCCTGCCCTATTTTCTTAAATATCATACTCTGATCAGTTACGAAAGCGCAGTGCTTCTTACGCTGTCCGTAGTGACATAATGAAGATGAAGTAAAATCTCAACTTAGGATAGAAACATGCTAATTCAGTCATGACGGCTTACCATTCAAATCTTTCGCAAAATCATTGATGACATCATCCAGAAGCACTTCGACCTGATCAGCAATCTTCTTTCCAAGAGTTGAATTTTCAATTTCATCAATTTCACTCTTAGCTTCTTCTCCAAAGAGATCATTTGCTGCTGTTTTGAATTTTGCTAATACTTCTATGAACTCCTCGTATAAGCATGACATGCTCGGTAGATGTGCAAAGTAGTCATTTCTTATGTTTCTGATGATTTCGAGCTGTTTTTTGCAAATGCCATCAATCAAGCTGAGATCAGAGTTAAGCAATGCCTTCACCAACGTTGTCGTGTCCCATTCATGCTCCTTCCCAGTCTTCCATTTATCAACATAGACTTTCATATGTATAGCTCTAGTAAATTTCCTCGTCAGTGCACTGTGAAGATATTCACCGCTAGTGCTGTCACTGTTCCATTTCTTAGTTGGATACTTTTCATCCCATTTCTTTTTGAAAAGCTTTCTTAAGTACTTTGCACCAATGTCCAGAATAATGTATGATAATTTAACGAAGTTCTCTCCCTCTGGGCTAAAAACCATGTTTAGCTCAAAATCTAGAACATTATTTACAGAAATCAGTAAAGGAGGTATTTCAAAAATATCCTTATCGTACCACTCTACAAAGAATTGATGCTGGGGTGCATTTAGGAGAAAATCTTCTAGAACAGAAAATCGGAAAAGATCAAGAGAGTCACAAATGCCGCTTATTTCTACAAAAACCATGTATTCTTGTTTTAAGTTGAAAAAAACTAAATGCATGAATGTAAGTCCTTGGGTAGGGTAATGTGGGGTAAAATGAGACACGTAAGCAAATATTCTATAAAAGCTCAGCTAGGAACAGGTAGAAGAAGACAGTATTCATATAATTTCTTTAGCACATAAGGTATGCAACGACAAAATCAATTTCTCCTTAGCATTTCCATAACTTGAAAATGTCAAGCTTTTTCTGTGACAGGTCTGTCGTCTCATTTTTCCCTACATGAGACACTTCATAGATCTATGTTCATAGCTCTGAAAAACATCGTGTACTAGTTATATCTAAATATCACTTCAGAGGTGGGGGCAAGACAATTTACCAAACAGTTTTCAGCAATATTCTAATAAGATAGATATCCAAAATAAGTACATTCAGGGTACAAAAGTATGGAAGCAATGGGCCTAAAAATGCAGTTTCACAAATGGCATATAAAACTGTTGGAAACGTTTGAACTGTTTTCCACAGAAATGATAGCTAGTGCAACCAAAAAAAATTCACTTATACATAAACGCCTCTGTTTTCGAAACATAATATCAGATATTCTTTTGTAGTTTACAGTAAATTAGGAAAAAAAGTATGATTGAAGATTGTGAATATTTGGACTCTCAAACAATAGTACGAAAGCATGTCCGTTTTGTTAGACTTTCCTATTTTGCAAGTGGAAAGTAAATTGGATGTAATAAGCTTGCAACATTTAAAGATTTCAAAATACTTTCAACTAAGAGCTTCATTGGAGGAACAAAGGGAATATGGCCGTCTAAAACACGTTCATTGAATAGAGGAGAACAAGCTGTGTGCAAATTGCATGTATAATCAAGATTTTAAACTATGGTTAAATGTTTGCAGTCTCAGACTATTTTCCCATCAGAGAAGCCAGCAATATGACTTTCGAAAATAATTCAATAAAGATTCTGAAATAAAAGTTGCTCCAAAAAACTATTCAACTGCTGCAAGGAAATGCTTGGAAAACTTCTTTAACATCAACTTTCACTTCTTCCTCGTCATTTTTAACTTTTTCTACATCATCCATAACTTTTTTCATATCTTTCCTTACTTCCTAAATATCACGCTTCACTTCTAATGTATAACCCTACACTTCTTTAATATCATGTTTGATTCCCTGTATACTGATTTTTGCACCGTTTACATCAGTTTTAGCCTCACGAACATCATCATTCAGTTCAGTGACATCACTCTTCACTTCTTTGACAACCGCTTCCCCTTCTTTTGCATCTTGTTTGACTTCTTCAATGTCCTCCTTCACTATTCTAGTGTCACCTTTCACTTCTTCAACATCTTTCACTTCTTTGATGTCATCCTTCACTTCTTTAAAATGAGCATTCGCTTCCTTAATATCAACCTTCACCTCTTTACCTCTTTCTTTTGCTTCTTTAACATTATCCACCACATCTTTAGCATCATTCTTCACTTCTCCGACGTCACCCTTCACTTCTCTAATATCACCCACAATATTTATATCAACATAGATGTCTCCCTTCATTTCTTTAACATCTCCTATCACTTTCTTTAACATCTCCTTTCTTGACATCAACTTTTACTTCATTAACATCACTTTCCACTTCTGTATAAAATGTATTAGATTGGTCAGCCTTATCTTTCTTTGTTTGGAGATTTACTTCCGTATCTGAAAGGCATAAAGCATTGCACCAATACTACCTAGTGCAGTACAATCATTCATAGTCAATCAAATAAATAAATCATTAAATTGCGACAGAACCTTTCTGTACCTAGCTTTTACCTGATCATAATAACGAGAGTTTGAATCTCAAAGAGGCAATGTAGAGTTGTGCAAGGCTGAGAATCAATTGAAGGGTGACACAAATATAACAAAAATGATCTATAGCTGAGACTTATAGAGTGATCTTGAAGAATTGAAGAAGTACAGCTCTATATAATGCGTGGCTAAACAAAAACTTTTGCATTTGAAATTCCCTGAACTTCCCCTGATTTTCCACACTAAATTGGTAAGGTTCCTTGATATTCTCACTTTCCTTTAGTCAGGGGTGGTGTCAAACACCAACTGAATGGGGGGACTTCAGTAGACTATTTCTTCCAGTGATCATACTTAATATGCTGCAAGTTTTTCTATCTCCTAAGTTCTCTGAATGTTTCCCTTATCCTACTCCTCTCTAGCTAGAGGTCAATGGGATCTTGGTATAGTCCTTGGCATCTGCATTCTTTTTTATTAGAAGGCCATTTGGCTAGTTACGTCTATGATGCTCCTAATGGCATCAACTTCTGTAAAATTTTGTCATTATTGTATTGCTTAAAGAAGTAAATATGTATATATATATATATATATATATATATATATATATA
>WIPJ01002020.1:21042-35889 GCA_018155075.1 Cassiopea andromeda
TATTTATATATATTTTAGCATAAATAACCGAAGAGAAGAGTTGAAAGAGGAGAAGTTGCAAAAGTCCCTAATTGTTTGCACACTCTCACCAAACTCCCAATTTTTTGTCGGATTTCTACAATAGCAAGCAAATTCCTTAGAAACTTCCTGGTGTCAGCCCTTCCACGACAGCTGGTCACCACGAAATACTGTGAAAAGTTAACACCATTGGATCAACACAAATACAGGTAAGAGGAACATGAGGTCTCCGAAAACTGACAATACCAGACAAGGTGAAAAAATGGGGTCTAAAATTCTTCTGTTTGCTTGTGGTCCTTTGGGAATGGCCCCTCAAACTATTGACTTGCTTAAGCAATTTTAAACAGCGACATCGTCAGACGCAGACAAGAAATCAAGACAGAATAGTATGGAGCGAACGAACGAACCAACGAAAGCAGCCATTAGATAAAAATTAGCCTAGGAGCTCAACAAAATGAAAATGATATTCACCTGATTGATTCAGTCTTGCAACTTGTGATGAACTAGGTGTCTTCACTTTAAACATCAGTTCTTTAACATCACCTATGATTTCTGCAAATCATCTTTTCTTTCTACAACATCACTATCAACCAGCCATGAAGCCAGGGGTAGAATGGGGGCAGTGCTCCCAGCTTAACGATCTTGCTCATCCTTGCCTACCCATAGCTTGGAATCTTGATCATTTGGCATTTTGTTATTGTCTCGTCTATCTCAAATATTATAGATTGAAGCTTACCTCTGAGGTATGCGAAGGGGCATTCTCCCACATTGCAGGGAATGTAATTGTAATGACTTTCAGGGGGCAAGCCCCCAGAACCCTTCTGCTGCCTTTATGGCACTATAAAAGACATTTACAACGTTATGAACAGCATAGAAGGCGTGGTGATCAAAGCATTTCTGGTTTCAGTCCTTAAACTCCTTCCTTCCCTGTGTGTCCGATAAGCACCCTTTGCATAATATAAAGAGGATATTGGTGTGGCAGCCACACCTAATTTCAGTATATTTAGGTGTGGCTGTCACACCCATCCGGCCTGGCTGCCTCCCTGTCTCTTGAAAGCTGACTTCGTAACTCCTATCAACTAATTCAACCCGATTTCAAACTGTTTATAACACTTTTTGCCTGTGTCAAACAAGTACATTTGTTGTTTTGCATTACCGTAATCCTTCTTCCTTGTGGTTGCCTGCCAGTTGCATTTTTCAAATCCAAATTCTAGAAGCTGGAGTTTTGTCAGTATGGCAGTCTGGATCAGGCCCTGTGCACACACACCACACAATCTTGCAATGTATCGAAAATATGGAATATGACTAAACCTCCTTTCTTGTTCAATAGTATACTAACGTTACTTAATCATATCATGTCATATTTACATTTATCAGATAGTTTTGCCAATGCTTGTTTTAAGCATCAAAAAGATAAGACGTAGAAGCTATAACAAGGTATGGGGATGTGGTACTGATCAACTGCACTTTTTTTTGTTATGAATAATTTCTTCCCGATTTAAGCACATTAAAATAGTCATTAAAATTAGTATCTTTGCATTTTTTTGAATTGGTCCTGTGCGTTAGCGAATCCTGTCTGCGTCCGTCTATGAACATATGTGCCGATAACACAAGTATTTTTTGTCCAGTAATGAAAATTCTCTACAAATTTTAGAAGATCTAAAAAGGGAGGTAGAGGGAATCATGGACTGGCTTAGACAAAATAAGCTAAACCTTAGCATAGCAGAGGGCGAATACATTTTTCTTGGTAACAGCAAGCAATTAAGTAAAATCTCTGAAATTGGTAACATCAACATTGACAAAATTGAAACTAAAAGGGTAGACAAGGCAAAATATTTAGGTCTAGCAATAAATGAAAGTCTCTCCTTGAAACAAAAATATAAATTAGTTACAGGAAAAATGAAAGGTGGACTCAATTCTATTACCTTAGAGAAATGCTACAACAATCGCAATTGTTTCTTGTCAATCAAGCACTAGCGGAGAGTCATCTGAAATATGGAGACCTGGTGTAGGGCCATTTGCCCAAAAGGAAACTCCACTCATTACAGGAGATACAGAACAGGGCATTTAATTTCATTGAATCCGCTCCCATTAAGGGCCAAACACCTTCGGCACGACTAAACGTTGAGAAGATCATCACATATGACCGTGTCATACAGGTACACAAGCAGTACTCCCACTTTCAAGGACATTTCCTTTTATAGAAATTTTGCTGACCACAGGGAAAACAAAAGGAAATGAAATTTCCAGTAAAAATCAAGGAAATCTTCTGATGTCTAAAAGAATTTTCAGGAAATTCGTTATCCAAAGAACATCTACTAGGTTTGCAATTTACGTTTTCTGCGTGTTTGCAGTTGTCTGGATATTGAATTTCATGTGCAGGATGAGCAAAGGAGCTCAAAAGTGAAAGTTTCATGATTTACATCCATGATATAAAAAATTTTAAAGAATCACATGTTGTTACTGTTGCTCCACTGTCTCTTACATTGTAAGTACTTTTTAGGCTGGTCCAAAACCACTTGAGCTTTTGACCTCTAGCTTTTCAGTTTTTTGCATGCTTCTTAGTACTTCTCTGTAACGAGACCGAGTTTTGGTATAACGTTAAAAACTTTAGATGGTGTTGAGCCATCCTAAATAGTGCCTAAAGGTGCTTACCCACTCACAAAGTATCCTCGGTATGCTGGCAGAGCAAAATTTGGGACTTCAAATCAAATTTTCACATAAAGGTCGACTTTTGCATTCTTTGAATGTGTAAAATGCAAACCAGATTCACGGAAACATCAAGGAAAAAACTTCATCTTAAAAGGAGACTTTGCTGAAAACAAGGAAATTTTCAGGAAATCCAACCAGGCAAAAGTGGAAGCACTGTACACAAGATTCTTAGGTAAATGTACCCAGAAAATCTTAAGAGAAATTTCAAAAACAGAACTTAGATCTCAAAATACGAAACTCGTAGAATAAACGATCTGCAAATCCCTAGGCCACGGTTGCAGATCTCAAAACAAAAGATTCATACGTCGATGCAAATGTCTGGAATGAGATTCAAAACAAAATAAGACTATGTGGCGTCTACTCACCTTTTCAAACAAGGAATGGAAAACTACCTCTTGGGCTAATAAAACAAAATCAATACAGAATTGAGTGATCCCAAACTTGACCTCCTGGTAGGGCAGGTCTAACTTTTGTTTTATGTATCATTGCTTAAAGAGTATCATAATATATGAAAAAATACGAGACTGTTCATACTGTAAATAGAATGCAAGAACTGGTTCAAACGAGCAACTATTTTTGATATGAGCAGGAGCAAACTCACTTGGATAACTCCTGTGTTCAATACTGTACTTTTGAAACCCAAACTTATTCTACACAAAAGAGCCTTTGCATTTGGATAATGGATGCATCTACCATGACGGAGACCTTTTTAATTTCAAGAAGCTGCTTTGTTTTTTTAGCTCTGGAATTCAATGAGTTCATAATAGCTGGGTCTAGTTAGAGTTTTGACATACTTAAAGGATTTTTGCATCATAATGACTTCATGAATTGTAAAGAAATTTTGGGATTTGTGGAATATCTTTTACGTGTCGTAGTTTTCTCAACAGCTTAGAAGACTTTTTCATATTCAAGATGTTTTGAGAATTTGAAGGGTTTTCGAAACTTTGTTAAAGCCTTTGAGCCGTCTTATGAGTTTCAAAGATTTTTAATGATACTTGTGACTAAAAATTTAAAGAAGCACCTATTGAAAGCTATTTTTCTCAATGAACTCGTATAATATTTAATTGCATAACTCTTGTTGTAAAATATATAGCAATATAGCCAATAGCTACTTAACATAAAAGGAGAACCAATTTTGTTACAATCGTTTGACTTCTTAATTCAAGTTCCAAATTCACAATTGTTTCTTCTCCTGCAATAGCAGCCAGTCTTTTGCTTATGTTACTCTTTCTTTCATAATTTCGAAATTTCTGGGAATATTTTCGAAAAAATTACTTTTGCTAAAATTCATTAGCACTTGCCTGAGAATGGTCTCATATCCCCAATTCAATCAAGCCAGGCGATTCAAAAGTAAATCGACTTCTCTCAGTTACTCACAATGTTTCCCAAGCATCTGAAAATAATCATGAAACTAAAGCAGCTTTTTAGATATTTCACAAGCTTTTTAGATATTTCACAAGCTTTTCATAGGGTCTGGCACGAGGCTCTCCTACTTGAAATCAAATCAAACGGTATAGATGGACTGTTATAGTCTCTCATTAAAGATTTTCTTTCTGAGAGATTTCAGCGTGTTGTATTGAATGGTAAAGCGTTTCATGGGAGCGTGTCAGTGAGTGTTCCTCTGGAATCTGTCCTTGGACCACTCCTTTTTGTAGTACATATTACTGATCTTGCCTAAAATGTCTCATCTCAAGTAAAACTTTTTTGTTGATGACACATCCATATTTCAAGTAATTTTCGGATGTAAACAATGAGTAGTGACCGAAAGACAATGCAACACTGCACACAGTTTGAGACTTACACTGAAATGGAAAAAAGACTAGAGGGTAACTGGTTTGCTTCCCATTTATAGAGGCGAACGTAGTTCTGTAAATGTGCTTCTACTTCCTCTGTTATTAAGGCTACAAACTATGGTGTCCCTCATGGCTCCAATCTTGGCCCACAGTTGTTCTTTGTCTTCATATATGACCTACTTTCATGTCTAACTCAAGGAAAACCTTCTACATACGCTAAATAAAGTACTATTTTGCATTCATTGAAATACTTGCCTACACTGCATGAGTATGCAAAAAGGGATCGAGAAGATTAGGCTACTTGGCTGTTCTTCATCCCTATACTTTCAAGCAGTTTCGGATGTAAGCATTGAGTAAGGACTGAAAAACAATGCAGCACTGCACACTGTTGAAGCATTGCACTTAAAAGTGCCTTTGATTCTCAGAATTTGACCCCCCGATTATCAAATTGTAGAATTTCCAATCCCCCTGTCTATTAGGACCCCCCGTTTATTTGCAACTCGACAGTATGTTTCAAGAACACAGTTTTTGATAATATTCATTATCTGGCACAACCTGCAATTTCCTTTAGGTGACAAACAGAATTTCATGAAGTACCTCCGAGGTGGAGGTTTTACGAGAAAAATTAGGAGGGAGTGGTGTTGAACATGCCGAGTATTTTCGAGGTAGCCAAGTATTTGCTGAGTAGACATTGTTTAATGGGAGAACGCTGATACGAAAAGTGCAAGTCGCCCAATGCAAAAATTAGCTTTATTGTAAGGCAGCAGCGTGTATTTAGCTTTCGGCGAACTAATTTTGCTGAGAATTCATATTTCATTTTTCATATATCCATAGTTAAAGTTGGTATTTACAATAGTAACTTAATACTAATTTAATACTTAATACTCAATACTTGTTCCGACTAGAGATCAGTTAGGAGGCATTTTGCTTCCTTCTCCTCCCAAGTATTTGCTACTGTATTCACACAGCAACGGGAGGTAATTGCCATAATTCCAATTGCATGTATGACAAACTTTGATACATGCTGAAAATTATTATGAGTGATTTTAATCCATGAAGCTTGTTTGTTTTAAGATTTCAAAACAAGATTACTTGAAGTTTATGCTTAGCCGACGTTAAGTAGCAATAATAGTAAATGTGAACCATCCATAAATAAAAGTTTGAGTTCAACGATGAAAGTTATGGAAGCAACTTTTACCTGAAGATCGCAGCAAAGCAACATCATCAAATGCTACGCCTACTGGGCCTGGTCCTACACCAAGAACCAAAACTGGAACGAAGGTATAAATAGCAACGTGGACAGGAGGCGACACCGAAATACTCATAGAGTATGTATGTTAACTTTATTTTCTTTGTAGTTTTTTTTATGTGCCTGTCTTCAAAGTATGGTAGAACCCGCAATGGTAATTTATTGACTTTCATTTGATATGTCTGCACGTAATTCCAATTTTATGTTTGACTTTTCACTAACCATTGCCGAATGCGTTCTACGATGCTATGCAGGTAGGCTTAGTTCTATGTGCGTAGTTTTAGTTTACTAGTTATGCGTAATCGCCACACGGTTACTATATATTTCCATGCTCCCTGTGGTGCAGTCCTTTATATTTTTGCTTGCAATTATATGCAAATAAAGAAAAAATACTCATATAGAGCTTTATGAAAAAAGAATTACTTTGTGGGATAGCTGCCATTCAAACAACTAAGACAGGACCGAAGCATTTCATAGAGTAAACGCCAGACCAATATTTCGTGTGTGACGATTGTTGCAAATACTTTAAGCTGTTACAAACACCAGGCCAAAGTAGGAAAAATTTGCTGCAGAGATGTATGCCAAATTGTTGCTGTTGTTTTGACTAGTATTGTCACAACAACAGCAACGCTAGTTGCAAGAACAGCAAAATTTTGACAGAAATTTCCGCAACAGCATTTCCTAGTATAGCCTGGCTTGAAACAGCCTTGAGTTTTTACAACAATCGTCACACAACGTGCTTTCTTCGTTTGGTCCTAGCTTTAGAACAAAAGACACTCCATGCCAATTAGAATATAATGCTCAAATAAAACAATGACTAAAGGTCATAGAAGTGGCTTTAGGATAACTTGGCAGTCAGTCCAGTCTACCCCTTCAACCAATGCTTGAATCCTCACCCATTAGCTGCAAGGCAAAATAACATCATTCTCAAACACATAAACGAAAGCTGTTTTGACTATAAAATACCTAAGTAAGGTATATATTGCTTATTTAAATAGGATGTAGTAAACTCTACTAAACTACAGCCGTCACTCAAAACAAACCCCATGATATCTACGTAGCAATTCTTTAGTTCTATGTAACTTAAAACCAAACTGGAATTTCTTATTCCACGGCGGGTTATGATCTTTCAATGGCATCCTTCTGATGGATGTGTTATTATGCTTTCTTCTTCAGCCATACCAAATCTCAATCTAGGGGATAATGCAATTTTCCATAAGACAAATACTGTAAGGCCTCAATTCAATACCCCCCTCAACCAAGCATCCCCTTCAATAAGTTCCCACCATATGAGAGAAATGGAAATAAGCGCCCACCGTATAAGAGAGGTGAAAATAAGCGCCTACCCTCAAACAAGCGCCCACTTCGTTGTCATCACAAGTGGGTGCCCATTCGAATTCTGTAAAAGCTTTGTTGTGGGGCTTGATTACGGAAAAAAGATGGTAGATCAACAAAGAAAAAATAATAGTCTATTTTAGTTTTCTTTTTCTTATCTTTCTTATCTGCTTTCTCAAAAAAGGAGATTTTTAAAAGCCTCCAAAAACTTCATTGTGTTCATGAAAATTTCAGACTAACTCTAGATAAAACTAATGCATAAATGTCAAAAACCTTGCATAGCTTGTGCATGATGCTATCCTTTTGATAATAATGAACAGAAGGAAATAGAAACATTTACCTCCTTGGTTGTCCTCTGAACTTGATAAGAATTCTCTTATTTCCTTCACATCACCTTTCATTTCATTCACATCATCTTCAACTGTTTTTATGTCCTTGACTACTTCCTTAACTTCATCAGTTGCAAATGGACTGTCATCTTTGACTCCCTTGACATCATCTCTCATCACTCTAGCATCACCTTTTGCCTTTCCAATACTGTGCTGCACATCTTTAACAACATCTTTCACTTCTCCAATATCATCCTTCATTACCTTCACATCAGCTTTTACTTCTAAAACATTACGGTCTACTTCCTTGACATCAATTTTCACTTCTTTTTCATCTCTATTTAGCTCTTTACAAGCAACTTTCACTTTACTGACACCATCTTTCAATTCTTTAACATTATCCATTGCATCGTGAACATCTTCTTTTACCTTTTTAATACCACTCTTCATTTCTGTTATACCAGCCTTCAATTCTTTAACATTACTCTTTTCTTCTTTTATATCATCCTTCAGTCCTTTGGCATCTTGTTTCATTTCTTCAACACCTTTCGCCACCTCTTTAACATTACTCTTTTCCTCTTTAACATCACTTTTCAAACTAGCTGTATCAAGTTTCACTTCATTAGCATCATCTTTCATCTCTATGACATTATCTTTCACTTCTTTGTTACAAACTTTTAGCTCTTTAAGGTTGCTTTGTGTTTCTCTAACATCTCCTTTTACTTCACTCACGACATCCTCCACTCCTTTTACATCATCCCTTACTTCTTTAACGTCACTCTTCACCTCTTTGACATCCTCTTTAATTTCTTTGACTTCATCTTTAAGTTCTTTACAGTCTTCTTTCACATCTAATAAATCTTGCTGCACTTCAGCAACGTCAATTTTCAGCTCAGTGATGTCATCTTCAACTACTTGAAGTACTTCCTTCTGTGCTGCATGTTTTTCTTTCAGTTCAGAAAGAGGCTGTTCTATGAAGTAATATACAACATATGAGATAAATGAATCAACGTCTGTTCTATTGATATACATGTCAAAGAAGTAAAATAGTCCATTATGGTCGAAAGTGTGGCCATATTTCGACTTTATTTTCCAAAGTTTGTGACCAAAAAGTTCAAAGTTTTGACCTAATTTGGACATATCCCTGAGTCAGACTTTCCGGACGGGTTTGCGCGTTACGCTCATTCCTGCTCTTAGGATCTCTTGCACGTCATTCATTTGCAGCATTTGAGAAATAAAGGTTTGGAATTCCACAGATCGTCCTCAAAGGCAAGCTTCTGAGTTCCTGTGATAGCCTTGAAAATGGCATTTTTGCTGGAGAATAGTTTGTCAACTAGTTGCACGAAATCCCAGTAGCATGAATAAAAAACAGTCAGATCACGAAATAAAGACGAATGAAAGGCGACCATCCTCCACGTAAACGCAAATTTGCCTGGCTCAACACTGTAACAGTAAAATACATACGTGCATTTCACTATAATTTTGAATTTTTGACCTTAAATAGTATTTTTAACTTTACTCCAGAAAATTAAAGTTTTCAACTCCTTTTGATCATTTTTGACATTTAGACTTTTCGACCGCTCTAAGCAACAACACCAACAACAGTAACAGCAACAGTAATCAATTAGCCAATCAAATTCATTGATCAATTGTTACGTAATCCATCAGCTAGGCCAACTACAAAAGAGCTAAGTTATCACAGGTAAACAAATGCATCAAATTATTTACCAAAAATAAATATTAAAGTTAAATAGGGAAAATGAGACATGCTGTATAAAATTTCGTCTTTTAAACTTCTATCAATGCCGCACATCATAGCCCTGGAAATTATCCCCAATTATCATAAAGATTATTCTAGAATTTCTCAATACAAGCAATACATCTTTACAACCTTTTAAGTGAAGGGACTGTCGGAGTGGCAAAATATATATGAAAGTCTTAATTTATAATGGTTCATTTTCGATTGAAGAGGCGACAAAACAATGAAAGAAGATTTCAAATACCTATGGTTATCATATTTCAACAATATCTACAACTAGGAAAATGATTTTAAACTCCTAAAATGAAGGATGCTATGACCAGGGTAATTTGACATGAAATGATACACTCTTTAATCCTAGAAGCATGGCATTCAATTACTGACTTCTATTGCATAAAAGCCACCTGTAGCTAAAATCTATAGATAAATAGCAGCATTCACGTCTTCACTTAATCGTACTTACTCATTCGCTCAAAATATATTTTTATTCAAAATCTTTGTAGGCAAAGTATAGCTCCTAACTAGAATTAGAGCTAGGGACAAAGCTAAATTTAAATCTTGTGAAAGAAAGAAACTGGCAAAAACAAAGAACGAGAAAAGCCGACAAGAATAGTGGTGAAGTTCTTGGTAACTGCTTTTTAACTTAAGTGCCACCAAGACTTTTGTTTCAAAGACTTTTCCTGAGCGTACACGAGAAGAAAAGCACTTCCAATTGCAAATTCTGAGCATGCTTGATCATTTGAAATATGAACATGCGATTTAGCTTTATACTTTTCTTCATATCTTTTCAGTTGTTTAGTTCTCTGGTCATTTTCGGAAATTCATTCAATAACATTTTTCTTTGAGCTATTAACGACATGGCTTATAATAGCAGGTTTAATTGAAAGTATATTGAAAGCGTATTGAAAGATTCCATTTCTATCCTTTCCTGAGCTGCAATTTTCAAAAATTATCTAAGAGATGAGGCTGTAACTTTTGGTGGCAAATACTAGCTAAATTTGTTTACTTCGTCTTCATTAGTCCTCTAAATTCAAACGTCAATCTTATTTTTAGCATTTTGAAAAAGAAGAAAAAGGATGTGCTCAAAATAATGAAAGAGAATGAGCTAGCTTACAAAGAAATAGGTAATATTGATTTTCGGCATGCAGAAGACTGAATTTTGAAACTTGAGCTTCTTGACTTTCTTAAAATTTTCTTATGATTTTGGCCACCTGAGCCTCACTTTTTTGCAGATTTTTTCTTATTTAAGGGTGTATTGTTTAGGGGTGTAGAAATGCATTGGGACAGCTGCTTTGGTGTCTGACTCTCTCTTCCTTTTGCTTGGTGACCATGCATAAATATGTGTGATAACATTCCGTTATTTATTACTTGAGAAAAAAGATGAGATGGGACACATGGTGGTTTACCTTTCGCGTCTTGCTGAAGCATCTGATCGAGCGGCACAAAAACCCATCAATGTTCTACTCTTATCAAGTAGCATTTGATGTATGTGCAATACAATTCTTTGGAATATACCATAAAATCCTACATATGAGCTCGCCGAATATCAGCCCCCCGAATATAAGACTCCTGAATAAAGGTCCCTTGTAAAACAACCCAAATATCCTTCCTAATGTAAGCCCCCAGGAAAATAAGCCTAGGGCTTATATTTGGGATTTTGTGTGTATAGTAGAGGTGTGCATCGGATCGGATTAGGTACTTAAAATCCGATAATTGGTCTGATTTAAAGTCCAATCTGATCCGACATTTTCTGTCCAGGTCCGATTCGATCCGAAATAATTCGATACGAATCTGATCTGATCTGAGCGTAATAATGCTGTATATAGAGTTGCTACGTCTATTAATAGGTGCACTTTTACTGTCCTTAGGAGGTCAGTACTGGAAAATCTCTGCACAATGTTTAGTCCCATGCTTAGCGGTCTGGAGAAGATTTTCGCTAGTTCTCGTAATGCAAAATGAGAAGGTATATCTTGGATTGTATCGTTCTAGAAAGCTATTCGGGAAAAGCATGCGCGCTTTTTCATATGCCTTTCATGATCTTAATCCAAGTGGTAAACAAGTTTTGCTTGGATAACTTTCCAGAAAGATACAGACCAATATCTGGTTTCTCATCTTCTAATAGGAGAAATTGCCAAAACCTCCAGATTCTTAAGCAATGCAAGCATAATCTAATATTTTGACAAAATATATTAACATATATTTTGTTGCAGTAATAGATTACGGTTATTGCATTCATCCAAGGACATGATCAAGTATCTTGAACTTTGCATTCTCGACTGTTATCAATGTCTGAGTTTGGAGGCACTGAAAGGGGAAACAATTTTTTTCGACGAACTACCCTTAAAAAATCTCCATAACACGGCTGACTCACTATTGCATTAGAAAGCCTTGCATAAATGTTCTTTTGCATTTATCAATAATTAACTAAGGTATTAAACGCGAAGAGGAAAAAGGACATTGATAGAGAGCAGGGACGTGGTGAGAACCCTTTGGTTGGGGGTATAAGGCTAAATTTACCTGAATTTACATGGTTAAAAAGCAGTTCTATTGTAAACGATCACTATTAATTCCAATATCTTAAAGCAACGTTCTTTGACTAGTTATAAATGGTAAGAAAAGGAGGGTAAGCATAGCTATCGAAAACTGCTAGACATTGTGTAGTTTACGCAGTGTCTATTGTAGGGCCCAACCATGGCTGGGCCAGGAAAACTCTTCAAAATCGAATTTCTCAGAGGGCTGGAGAATGCTATTTTGAATTTGATTTTTTGTAAATTGCAGAGCCATTTTGCTAATTTTTATGTAAGACATTCTTTCGTATTCAGAGTATACTATGGACCCACCATTGTTTGGCCCGGAGAAAAGTCTTCAAGATCAAGGGTCTCAAATGCATCCTTAACTATATCTTCTTTCAACTGTTGTACAAACAGTTTCAAAAATTACCTGATTTTGGCGATTGAATGACCCAATTTTACCTGAATGTTCTCAAGTTTCGAAAGTTGGAGGGTGGTACACCCCCTATAGAGAGTAATTGCCATATCGAAAATTCCAAGTTTCTAGTAGATAGACAAGATCTGTTATTCGAAGATTACAGGTGACTTTCTTACATTTGAAGAAGTCTCACAAGAAAACTGGGTTGTTCTCACTGAAGTATTTGTACACTTCGGATCAGAATCCAATCACGAATAATGCTATTACAAAAAGAACTGCTTACCCTTTACTAATGGTTTGTTTTTGTGATGAATAATTGATTTACTCTACTTCAAACTTGGTGGTCGACATATCAAATATCAAATATCAACACTTTTTTATAGTTGGTTTTGAATACTAGTTAGAAACTAATTAATACCAACTATTTATTTACAATACTATTTTTACATTATTGGATTTAAAATAAATAATTAAGAAAAAGATAGACAAGCCATAAAACCAATAAAAAGAAACTTTCTATGTGCAGATGTGGCACGTACAATTTTTGCCATCCCAGTGTCGTATTTCTATTTTGAAAACTTTTTGCGGAAGTTGTTAATTTTATCTCATCACTTAGTGCGTTCCACAAAAGACTTCCTCTAAATGACAGGGAGTTTATTCCGTAACACTGAGTATTCACAGAGGGGATCTTACATAATTCACTAATACGAAGACCATAGGGCAAATCTCTTTTGGTGAAAAATTCCTACATGTATTCAGGGTTTAGATGGTTAATTGTTCTATAAACTTCAGTCATGAGTATCTCTAGGTTCTTCTTGTGTATTGTCTTTGATTTCTCCCTATCTAAAAGATCTTCAAACGAAGATTCGTAATCTCCATATAAGGCTCTCAGTGCACGCTTGTGAGTCCTATTTATTTCATTATTTGCTCCTTTGGTACAAAATAGCCAAATAAGAGGACAATATGAAAAATTTGACATTATCACGGAGTTGACAATCAACTTCGACTTTTGTTCTCCTAAAAATGGTCGTAATCTTATAAATACATTTACTTTTAGATTGACCTTCCTGCATAGCTCTTTAACATGAGCTTGAAACTTAAGTGAGTTATCAATGTTTACACCTAGAAGCTTTACCTGGTTGCTTGATGGAATTAAATTCCCGCTAATATTAAGGCATAGTTTACTCATGTCCTTTCGTCCTAGAAACATTATTTGAAATTTTGAGGGATTGGCTTTCATGCCGTTGTCAGTAAACCATTTCATCAACCTATACACATCGCTCTCTAATCTAATCATAACTGCTTCTATGGATGTGTCACATGCGTAAATAGTAGTATCATCAGCAAAATTGCATATCTCCGATTCCATTTCAATAAAGAAAAGGTCATTTATAAATATGTGGAATAGTAAGGGACCAAGTACAGAACCCTGTGGTACTCCAATTGAACTTTTCTTTGATGAACTAACTGTGGGGCCTGTTTTGACTCTTTGCAGTCGATTTTTCAGGTAGCTGTAAACTAATTTTAATGCTTTCCTCCTTAGCCCGTAAGCACCCATCTTTGCAATAAGCAAGTCGTGGGGCATACAATCATATGCTTTAGATAAATCCATTAGGATTGCCCCTATTGTACCCGACATATCAAGGTGCTTCTTCCAAGTTTCAATTACTCGAAATAAAGCATATTGTGTGTTATACCCTTGTCGAAAACCAGAAAGCAAAGGAGATAGGATTCCTACAAAGTGCTGATTTATTTGTTCATTCATGATCCGCTCAAAAATTTTGGACATGCCTGGCAGGACACTAATAGGCCTGTAATTTGTTTTTTGGCATTTATCACCATTTTTATGGATTGGGCTAACATCAGCTTCTTTCAATTTGTCTGGAAAATAGCATTTGTTTATAGCTACATTTATGCAACTAGTTAAATATGGACAAATTACTTCTTTTGCGTCCCGAATAATTTTTATTGGTATGTTACCACTACTTAATTTATTAGTACTTAAGGCTTCTATTTTATTCATAATGTTCAACAGATCAACATTGCTAAACTCAAACTTTCGGGAAACCTTATAATTCTTTTTTATGGCAGCAATGCTTGGGTGGTTCGTATACTTTGCTAATGCCATATCTATACTTTCTTCCATGCTCAAGTCAGTCTCATTGATCTTAAATGATGGGTCTATGCCAAGTGAATCGGTAATGTTCACAAAGGGGGTGTTCAGACATCCAATCCAAACCGATCCGATTGAGAAAAAACCCTTCTAAACCCGATTTGATCCGAAATAACAATTTTCGTCCCGAGATCGGATTGGATCGTATCGGATTTGCACACCTTTATCCCCTACGTACTTAGGCATATAGGAAACTATGGTTACCTAGTATGCTAGCGAAGTACATACATCGCTGATGCAACTTACTCATTCCTAAATGCTAATGCGTAAGAATTACCTCTTGCCGGAGCTAAACGGCTGCTTTCTCCATCATCTATAAAACGACAAAAACAAATTGGTGCTGCGTATGAGTCACCTCAAAAGCTGATAAACACGAGAATAATTATTTTTACTACCATAAATGCTTTTTTGATCTACTTTATACCTAACTGAAATAACGACTTCATGCACAAAGGATTATGGAAGATATTACTCAGTAAGTAAAACTGGAATATATTAATGACTATTACTCCAACTTCTTTTCAGAATACTCTTAGGTACCGAATAAGCGG
>WIPJ01002020.1:39667-65876 GCA_018155075.1 Cassiopea andromeda
GTATTGGTCGCGCATGGCAATAGATTCCCCGGCCAATGATTAACTCTAAACTTTCATGTAACCCAAACAAACTACAAACATAAGCAAGAGAAAAGAAAGAAATCTGAGTTAACACCTATAAAGCTAAAATTGAAAAAGAAAAATCTAAGTGTTACAGCAGAGAATTAGAAGACAAACTAAAATGATATCTTCTCTGAAGGATATTGTTGATAACCTGAAAAGGAACCAATTACTAAAAAACAAGCACCTACTGAGCTACTAAAAGACCAGTTTTCTGGTCTTACTCTTTGAGATGCTCAAAAATGAAATGCAAAATGTCAAAGGAAAAAGTAGATGTTATCGTTACACTGAAGAAGTACAAAAATTTGCTTTAACAGTTCATTTTTGCTGGCCAAAAGCTTACTCTTATATACGCAAGATATTTTCACTTCCTCATCAATCGTCAATAAGAAACTGGATATCATCTGTAAATTGTGAGCCTGGATTCCATGCAGATGTATTGCATAACCTTTCAGAGCAGCTACAAAAAGGCCTGAAATGTCTGACCGTGCCTTAATGATGGATGGTATGGCTGTAAGAAAACAAGTTCTTTATGACACAAAGAACATGAAGTATTCAGGGTTTGTGGAATGTGGTGGGGTTGTTGCTGAAAAGTAGTGAAGATCAAGCCACAGAGGCTCCTGTTTTCTTAGTAGTTGGGCTAAAACACCTCTGAAAGTGCCCTATAGGCTACTTTTTAACCAACAAGTTGAATGGGGATGCACAAGCATCACTCATTAGATCTGCCCTCTCTTTATTTGCAGATCATGGATTTCAAGTGTGGTCAGTGACATATGATGGCACATCATCAAATCTTGTCACTTTTCGGTTACTTGGATGCAAATTTGCACCAAATTATGATAACATAAAAGTATCATTTCCACATCCCACAAGAGACCACCAAGTATATGCCATACTAGATCCCTGTCACATGGTTAAACTTGCAAGGAATACTCTGGGTGATTTGGGGAACCTAAGGATAATGAACTGGGGATTATTGATTGGAGTTTCCTTAGAAGGATTGTTGAGCTGCAAGATGAAGAAAGCTTATCTCTTGGCAACAGTCTAAACATAAATCATATTGTTTGGCAAAGGCACAAAGTGAAAGTTGACTTGGCAGTGCAAACATTGAGTTCTTCAGTAGCCAATGCCTTAGAGTTCTTGAAAGATGACCTCAAATTACCAGAATTCAAGGGCTGTGACACAAAAATTCAGTTTATTAGAAAATTGATCGTGTGTTTGATATTCTCAATTCCAGAAATCCATATGGAAAAGGCTTCAAGTCTCCATTAAGGCATTCAAATATTTCATTAACCGAGTCCATTTTTAAGGAAACAGGTTAATATCTTCTTTCACTTCTGACAAGTGAGAATCAACTTTTAGTGAAAAGCAGAAGACAGACATTTGTTCTTGGATTTGTCATGAGCATGCGATCCATTCTTGCCTTGTCACAGATCCTATTGCAAAGAGCTGAAAACCCTTTCAAGTATATTTTAACATAAAAATTTTCTCAAGACCACATTGAGCTTCTGTTTGCTTGTATTCGGGGAAAGGGGGGCTTTAATAATAACCCAAACACTCTTCAGCTTAAGTATGCATTGAGAAACATTTTTACGAAAAATTCTATTACTGCATCACAAAAAGCCAATGTAATGTCATTTGAAAATGAAAGCACAGGATCCTTCTTCAGTCTCAAATAGAGCAAACATAGCTCTCCAATTGTGGAAGAAGCTGGTGATAGTGACAGTTATGGTGCACAGCTTCAACAGCTTTCAGATACATTGAATAGAGTGATCATTTCAGCCATATCAGAAAATGTGCTGTTCTACATTGCTAGGAGGAATAATAGAGGATTAATCAAAGTCTTTTACGGTGCATATAGAACAATTAAATATGCTGAGCAAGCTTTTCGACACACTGTGAAGGGAAATGGAGAAATGAAAATCAACAAGGAGAACAACCTTATAAAGAAAATGGCAAACCATGTCATTGTCACAAATGGGCCTAGAATTGAGTAATTTTTACCTCCCTGCAAGCTCATAGTTTTGAGAGTGATCCTATATTTGAGGATGATCACTTAACTCAACTGATTGAACAACTATGCCATCGATACCTCTTAATAAGGATGCAGACGTATGCAAAGAGATACAACAGGCAAGTCATTATGGACAACACTCCAAGCATAAGACATCATTTGAACAAAATGGTACTTCTCAAAAACATTTAACTTATATTTTTGTGGATAAAATACTTAAACATTAATCTAGGATATCTTTAAATTTCACAATGGTTGGATACGTTTAACACATCAAATATTTGCAAGGTCCACTCCAGTAATTATACTAAAGTGAAGTCCTAGTCCAAATATAAAAGCCCTATGCCACTTGGCAAGACCTATGCTAAAGCATTCTGTTCATCATCATGTTTAAGTCGGGTATATATGATAAAACTTTAGGATTTGTACTAGATTCAAAACAAAAATTATCCTTGCACACTTACCAATTCAAGTTCAGGTTGTTCCACATCTGATGAAACAGAATTCGTTAGTCTGCAACTCAAACAACAGCGCTGTCACAAACCATATCGAACTAATACGTTGGTTTCCTCATTTTCTAGGTTTATGTTTTATTTCCTATCGCACTTTCTCGTCTTTTTCACTAATTTTCTGTGTGATTTCTATGCCTTGCTGTTCGCTTTTGCCGTACGAACAATATGGCGGCAGTTCGCATGAGCGGCTTCAATTGCTGTCAAAAAACCACAGGGAGCTAGCCCTCTAGTCTTTATTATTATCTCTATGGGTTAACAATTAAAACTTGCCTTTGTTATTTTGATGATTTCATAATTCCTTCTTGCAATTTGCAACAAAAATGTGAGCGCTTGGCAATTGTACTAACCAGATTCTGGGAACATAATTTGAAAGTCAAAGCTTCTAAATGCTGTTTTGGTGCAGACCAAGTATTGTTTTTAGGCCATAGTCTCCTCTGCTAGGGTGCATACTGACCCTAAGAAGATTGCAACTGTGTCTGATTTGGCGTCTCCCAAAATTTTGAACAAGTAAGAACATTTCTAGGCCTTATTGGGTATTACAGAGGATTTATTCCCAACTTTGCTTCTATTTCTGCCCCCCTGGTAGCTTTAAACAAAATGGCCTCAAAGTTTCATTGGGGTTCTCCAGAACAAAGTGCACTTCAAATCCTGCAACAGCTACTTTGTTCTGCCCCAGTTCTTTCCTATCCTAAATTTGATCCGCGCTTTATTCTCCAAACAGATGCTTCAGTCCTTGGCCTAGGTGCTGTTCTCACTCAGAGAGACAGTTTAGGCCAAGAACATGTAATCTCATATGCAAGCCGACCCTTGTCTAACCGGGAGAAACGGTACTCTGCCACCGAAAAAGAGGCCCTAGCAGTAGTATTTGCCACAGATCATTACCGTGCCTATCTCCTTGGCAGACTTTCACTCTTGTCATAGATCATAGTACTTTGCGCTGGCTACATTCAGTTGAACCAAAAGGACGAATAGGTAGGTCGGTTATGGATCTCCAAGAATATGACTTTATGGTGTTCCATAGACCAGGCTCAGCCAATGGGAACGCAAATGCCCTATCACGCCTTCCCTTGCAAGAGTCCTTATTTCATCCAGGTGAGCCGACAAATAAGGGTTCTTCAACTGCTTGCTCCACTGCCATCACTCCTGGAGCTAGTCTGCAACAGTCTCAATTAGCAGATGCACGACTTAGTAAGATCATAGAGCTTACGTCTAATAAATTCCCTAAGCCCCCTTCTTTGTATGGGCAAAGGACCCTATTCTTAGAGTTTTATGGCATTGTTGGGACAGTTTGCATATTATCAATGGCTTACTGGTCAAGACTTCTTTAGTTGAGAAAGGTCCTATTCCAGAGTATTCCTTTGTAATTCCCACTAGCTTTATTGATTCAGTTTTACAAGGCATTCATAGTACTCCCTTTTCAGGCCATCTAGGCATGAAGAGGACACTACTTCGTACAAAAAACCATTTTTTCTGGCCAAAGATGGCTGTCCAGATCAAAGACTTTGCGCGAAATTGTCCTGTTTGTGCTCAAACTAAGTTATTAAACTCTCAACATGGCAAGGCCCCCTTACAACCTATGAAAGTCAATGAACCTTTTGCTTTTTGGGCAATGGATTATATGGGCCAACTTCCTGAGATCGCTCGTGGCAACATGCATTTACTTGTTGCCATGGATCACTTCACCAAAAGGTGTGAAGTTTTCCCACACAGAACCAGAGGGCAAGCATAGTAGCTGACATCTTAATTAACAGAGTTTTCAGTAGATTTGGGCCACCCACCATCATTCATTCTGATCAAGGCAGAAATTTTGAGAGTAATTTGATGCAGGAGGTTTGCAGCCTTATGGGCATACACAAGTCACGAACCACTGCCTATCATCCACAGTGTGATGGACAGGTTGAAAGGCAGAATCGTACGTTGCAAGAAATGCTTGCTGCATTTGTGTCTAAACATAAGGATAATTGGGATAGCTGGGTCAGCCTTGGAGTTTATGCTTACAATACCAGCTGCCATGAGTCAACTGGCTTTACTCCCTATGAGCTAGTCCTTGGTCGTAGCCCCAGAACTCCTCTAGAGTTGGATTTAGAAATTCCTTTGAAGCACCCCTGTAGTCAGTCTGAATACAGTCAGTCAGTCAGTCAGTCAGGAAAGTATTGCATAGCTTAAATCACAAAGCTAGAGCAAGTTTACAACAGAGTAGGTAGAAACAACAGAATTCTCAGTCATCAGTTACCAAAAAGTGGTCCCCGTTCATCCCTGGCTCATCAGTTTGGTAGAGGCGCTCAAATTCATGGAAGTTTGGAGGTAGATGGATTGGACCATATGAGGTCTTGTGCAGGCAAGGGGTTAATTATAGAATACGCTCAAAAGTTGGTAAGGAGACGGTTGCCCATCATGACAAACTTAAGTTGTGTGTTGTTCCTATAAGACAGGGGGTCAGCTTCCCCAGTGCCAGAGTCTATGGACATCAATATTGCTGAAGGTGATACTCCTGCCCATCGGGTGGAAAGGAATCCTGAGCAGGATAATCGGCAATATACTTGCCCAGCCCATTTGAGGCAAAACATTCAACCCCTTTGAGGTTTGGAGAGTATGTCACCCACTACGTTAAGGGGGGAATGGTGTAATGATTGCGTTAACTCCTTAGTTGTCATTATACCCCTGGCCCTAGTGGGCACTAATTGACATGTGCAGAACCTCTTGTATTGTGTAGAACATAAGTCAGTCTTATTCGGGAATCGATAGAAAGCAGTCAACAAATTCTTGTCTCTCTCTGGTGAATTCTAAAACGCAACTAGTTCCAAATGGCGCCGGTCCCGTGGAAATGCAAGGCATATATGTACCAAATTGTTACGGTTCCAAATGAAACCACCCCATGGAAACGCTGCTTAAAGTACAACTTTCAGCGCTCAATTGATCAAGATGTATTTGAGAAAATCCTGTCATTTTCAAAACAAGAGCTTGTTCAAATTAACAATTATGTCTAGAGCCAGTTCTCGGCCCACGGCCCGGTACAGTTGACTCAGGGACCGATACCGGTGCACGGTCCAGTTGTTGGGAACCACTGCTCTGGAGTACGAAATGATTAGCGGGTGAAAATTTTAGGAAGGGTTGGAAAATTTCCTGAAAATAAACAATTAGAGTTTTCGGAATAAATACGGGGTTTGGAAAAATAGAAACCATCCACAAATCGATGAGCTATTTTTACACTTTCTTTCATATGCTAAGAAGAAGCTTGAAGTAGAGAAAGAAAATTAATCTTGATTTAATTGAATTAACCTTAGGATAAATTATCTATATCTATCATAAAACCATTGAAACCAATAAGCAGGGAGTTGAACTAAGCGCGGGGGTTGGGAAAATTTCGAAAACTAACAGGACACCGGAGATGGGGGCAGAGGGGAGCAAGCGCCTCTCTTGCCTTTTGCTTGGGTGAGTAGGGGTAGCAAAAGAGCCTTTTTTGAAATGCAATAGAATCCTTTCCAGACATTGATGTGATACAACGGAAAACAAATAAACCCTATCAATACACAATATACGATGGGAAGAGAGACCCAGTTGTATGATGATGAAATATACGATATGGCGGCCCTACGAAACGATAAAATGAAAATGTCCCTAATAGGTCCCTATTCTAGTCGATGCGCTTTTGCTGGCACCATTTTTACTTTGTTTTAATAATTGGTTTAAATTAGTTTTTACAAGTAGAGTTTCAACCAACTGTAAATAATGATACCGGTGATAATGCCCCACTATCGATCTGGCGTCCCGGAAAACCAACAATCGCGGGGGTGATTATTTGGTACTCGAGAGTATTCATTATTCAATACTACATCATATTTCAAAAGACTAAAGAATGAGATATGCCGTAGGCCGGCTGTGATTCTGCAGATTCCGCACGAGGATTAACAATACCGCCTGAAATAGCAATTAGTGCATCACATGAATTAGCTTAGACTTGGATAAGGACAAAAGTAATAGTTCCTCGGTGATTCGAAAAGCTAGCAAGATTTCGAAAACTAACAGGTACGCCGGAGAGGGGGCAGAGGGGAGCAAGCAAGCCCCACATGCCCTGTTTTGTGGGGAGCATGGGTAGCAAAAGTACCTTTTTTCAAATGCAATAGAATCCTTTTCAGACATTGATATGATAGAACGGAGAAAGAATAAGCTCTATAAATACACAATATACGATGGGAAGAGAGAGCCATTTGTATGACGGTGAAATATACAGGCATTAAATGTAAAGATGATAACTGCTTGGGCAACTTGTGTCACAAACTAGATTTGCTTACTAGATAGTTTAAAAAGAAAAAAACGCTGGGCAGACACATAAAAATGCTACAATCTCCACGATCCCAGCACACAGACACGTCTAGAAAAGCATCTAAACGAAAACGTCCATAAAAATTATAAGAGCAAAAATTCTACTATATACATCACACTTGGACTCTATGTAAATGATATCTGTTTAATCAATAGTTCTGTAGCTGAGATGCAGGAAAAAACAAAAGCTGTGAGCAAACAACCAAGCAAACTTGGTCTCATTATCAACAAGAATAAGACAGAAGTGATGACAAACTTAACTGACAGAACTCCAATAACCTTGGATGGGACAAAGTTGAAAGAGGAGGACAAATTTACTTATCTGAGAAGCACTGTGGCCATGAACATTGATATGATACAACGGAGAACAAATAAGCTCTATAATAAAAGCAATATACGATAGGAAAAGAGAGCTATTTGTATAATGGTGAGATATAGCGCCCCTACCAAACGATGGAATAAAAATGTCCCAAACAGGCGCCTATGCTAGTCGGTGCCCTTTTGCTCCTGCTAGCGCCAAGCCTGTCGCCAGGCATGTGTTTCAGGGGTGGCAAAATTGTCTCAGAGGAATCAAGCGGTACAATTTCTGAGAGCTAATTTCATACTTTATGCTATCAAAATCAAATGGATGTGTATGCAGGGAAAGAATAAAGTTTTTAGTATGTCACAAAGACCAAGGTTGAGCTCAATCAAAATTTCAGGAGATCTCTCCTTAGCTGCAAAGCAGCAACATAAATTACAATAAATTTTCCAGGGGTGGCAAGAACCGGGCTTCCTGTTACCCTGGGGTGGCATTTACCACCCCTTGTCACCCTATGGCTACGAGTATGGTTGGCGCCGTTTGCCCCACTATCGATCCGACGTCTCTGAAAGCTAACAATCGCGGGAACGATTACTCGGTACTCAACAGTATTCAATATTCAATATCTGCATCAACTTTCAAAAGACTAATGAATGAGATTTACCGATGTCTGGCTGTGATTCTGCAGATTCCGTAGGAGGATTAAAAATTGCATCTGAAAAAACAATTAGTGGATCACATGAACTAGCTCAGGCTTGGATACGGATGAAAATAACAATTCCTCAGTTATTCAAAATGCTAACTGTTACCTGCTATATGCTTATTGTAATGAGGAATAATTGTGATATTCATCAAGAATTTAGAAAAGGAAGTTTAATTTGCAGCAAATGATGTACATGACTGTACAATAATTTTGTCTATTTCTGGCTTTCAGCAACTCTTAATGATTAACTTTGAAGGAATAGCAAAATATGGAAAAAGATATGGAGAGTTTGTACGTCTGATGCATCATTCAATAAAGGAAAATGTGTGAATGAATTTTCTGTTCTATCGAAATAGTTAATAACTTATGAATATCCTACTACAATCTTTCCCTTAAGACATCTTCAACATTTTCAGCAGCTATCACCGTGGCCATCTCCATAGTACGAGCGCAGATCTTTCACAAATTTAGACCACCATTCCCCCTCCAGTGCAAACATAGGCTTTTCGGACCACCCTCAGTCTACGTACTTACTTTCAAGTTTAACCATCACCCCTACATTAGCTTTTAGTTTTTTAGTTCTAAGAACAGTTGAGCAAAGAAATTAAGAAGAATCACGATTTTTACGTGTTTCTTGGACAGCTGCCTCCAATCACTCTTATTTTTAGATCGACCCATATTCTTGCTGTCTGATTCAGACTAAATCAAGCTGTCAGCATTTCAGGCTGTCATCATTTTGAAAATTAAACTACATGAGAAAGACTATGGAATTTTTGGCATGATTAGATGCACTGGTGCAGTCGAATTACACATCGGCTGGAACCCCCTTCCCCTTGCATGCAAACGCATGCTTTTCGTTGAACCTCTCTCCATATTCTGTGTGTATGTACTATGTAGAGGGCCCCACCCCAAAAAAACTTTTGAATACTGAATTTTAACAAGACGGGTTTAAATTTTGAGCCGATGATGCCCATTATAAGCCAGACCTTTTTCACTGCATAGTAATTTGTAAATAGCATAGAAACTATAGTGTAGAGCTAGGAGGGGCTACGCCCCCTAGATATCCAGTCATACAACATTTTTGGGGGACATAATGCTCCCCAGAGGCAGGTCCAGTTATCAATCTAGCTCAAAACCGCTGAATAGAGGCATTAGTTTGAAGCAAAGCATTGGTAGTCGTTTCAATAAACTTGATACACAACAAGATTGTAAGGATATTGCGCAGTTCTAGACAATATTGCATATTTGTAAATCATTGGCAATACATGAGAAACGACGCGATACAATAAAGTACTACACAAGAAAATTGAATTTACCGTATATATGCTTTGATGATGATGAACCTGAAACGATGAATTGGAATTCAGTGAAAGCTCGTATTGTTTTACAGTACTTGTTTGAAAAAGATAACATTCAACGACAATGATTTATTGAATTTCTCTTTTATATTTTTCATATCTACTTCAGTTTGATGGAGTACTTTCACCGATTGTATATAAAAGTTGCCTCTTGTCTAGAATTAAAAAAAATCAATAGGTTCCTGAACAAAAAATCAATTGTTTCTCAAATTTTCTTTCGATAAGACTTGCATTAGCGCCTTCTTAGCATACAAACTGGGGGACCTTGCCCCTATACTTCCTTACTGCCTATCTAGTGTAGATGAACTGCCCCCTCCTGAATAAGTCAATAATCTAGCATTACAGATGCAATCCTTATTGCTATTTTAGCTGTCACAGTTACATACATTGGCACTCGATGGATAGGCCAGCATCTTACTTTCTTCATTTTAAATTGCTTCATGTCTTTTGTCAGAGAAAAGAAGTTATCAATTGCTGTGGACAGTAGTTCTAAGGTTTCGAAATGGCCGAGGAGCTGAAGACATTATTTGTGAGCTTACAGAGAAATCATTGAGTGCAAGAACTGTTGGTGAGCAGAGAGAGATCTTGCAGCATAAGAAGCTCCGACCAAAACTAGGTGCTAGAACTGCCAATCGCAAGTTTCAGGGCGACTGGTATGCGAAAAAAGAATAGCTTTGTGGCTCAACTAACTCACAAAGATTGTTTTGCTGGCCGTGCCTTTTGTTTGCTCCAGGAAAATCGCAAACGTGGACAAGAAAAGGATATGCCGATATGCGTTGTTTTCTTTCCGATTGCAGAAAGCATGAGCGATCGAACTGCCATTTGGAGGTCTATAAGAAATGGAAGACCTTTGATGCGACAGAAAGGGTCGATATTCTATTCTCAAGGGCGAGAAGAGAAGAGGTGCAGCGCCATAATGAGCAGGTAAGGCAGAACAGGGAGAGGCTTAAAATCATTTCTGAAGCTGTTATATTCTAAAGCAAACAAGAATTAGCCTTTAGGGGTCACGATGAATCTAACGATAGCCTTAATAAGGGAAATTATAAGGAGCTGCTTTTAATGCTTTGCAAAACTTGATTCTGTCTTTGAACGTCGTCTCCATAGGGAGTTGACAGAAGGTGAATGGGTACATTCTGGTGTTTTCACTGGCGTTTCTTCAGAGATTCAAAATGATCTCACTGAATGCACAGATTCTGTCATCCAAGATCAGATTGACAAGGAAATTGAAAATTCCAGATTCTTGAGTATTCAGGTAGATGAAACAACCGATGTTTCTACTAAGGATGTTTCTGAAATTTTTTATGTTAGTTCTGATAGATCCCACTTTTGCTTGGTTGTTGGTTTATGAAATACATTTGCAGAATGGAATTGTACTCATTGCTTATTATTATCATATTTTGCTTCTGAATATTTACTGATCTGGATGGAGCTGATTTAAATTCATTGAAATTGTTAATATTTTCATAGAACCATCCCATTCATCCTGGTTTATGAAATACATTTGCAGAATAGAATTGTCCTCATTGCTTATTTTTATTATATTTTGCTCCTGGATATTGGTTTTAAGAGAAGTTAATGATTCTCACTGCTCTGCCTTACAATAAAAGCCCGTAAAGATGTTTTGAACCTCAAGGCTCTAGAATGGTAAGGAAGAGTTAAATCATATTGTAGCATGCTGAAGCTACTTTTTGCCAACACTTGTTGGAATATAAAGCATCAGATGTTAGCCAAACAAAAAAACAGATCATAATTAACCAGAAGAAGATTCATCCCTGATTGTGCCAATGTTGGGATACTCTTTTGCTGAATCAATCAAACTTTGCTGCAGAATTAAGTTGCATATAAACTTTTGACTTTGTGCAATAATGATAACAGTTTGATTGCCCCCAGCCTTTATGTTGCCAAAAGACTGGTGGGATTCCTTCTGCTTAAAAATGGAAAATTCAAGAAAAGGCAAACCCTTGACGTGCGGCTTGAGCTTCACTCAATTCGAGTTTCCATTGAGGACTAAATTGCGTGGCAACTACAATTTGATATTAATAAGATTCAATTTTTATCTCAAAATGTTTTGATTAAGAGTGAAATATATGATTTAATTCTATGTAGTATATGTTTTACAGCAGCTCTGAAAACAGCAATCTGTGATTTAGAAGGGGACTTAATTCAATAAAAATGGTGTTAAAATCTATCTTCAATGTAAAAGTGAAATCATGCAAATTACATTATACCTGTAGGAGGAGACATATGTCAACTTTTACTATCTGAAAAAGGGTGCTTTCCATAGAGAGTTCAAACAGCAGGGTTAAGAAAATGTTTGAGACCCCTCTTTTGCTTTTTCCATTTATTCCAAAGGGGCAGGACTAACTTTTTCATCCTAGGTTTGCCACTGACGATAGGAACTAGATTGGCTGCAAGGTCTTTAATCTGATAAAACATAATAACTGAGTACTTTCTTTCAAACGATTCTCCTACATTAGACTGTAAAAAAGTAGTTAAAGTCATAGCCATAATTAATTCTGGCTTCGATAAATGCTAATAACATTGAAATTATAATACTCTTTCAAAGGTAAAACTAACTATAGCAAAAGTTTGCCACCAAACAGTTCGACATCTCTGCTTTCAATGAATAGAAAACAATGTTCAACAATTCAGACAAGCATGATCAAAAATTTAGTCCAATCAGGGAGACTTTTGTTCTACATGTGCATGTGACATTGATTCAAATTCCAATTTTAATGTCCTTTTTCATTTCTTTACCAAAAAAATGCGGAGTAAACATATTTCACTTTCTTCGATTGTGAAGATTGTTGGTCATTTTGTGGAAGTGCCTTTCTAGTTTTAATGCAGTGATTCTCAACCTTTTTACCTACGGACCACTTTTCCATTGCTTTCATTGACGGACACCCCTTTTCTCCTATATGGCAAGAAAAGAAGCTTAACTTCACTATCAAAACGAGAAGGGGGCTATTCGATAAAGTAACGAAGGGCTATGCCTTCATGGAGGAATGTGAGCAAATAGTAGTTGTAGTAGCCTGGGACGAGTGAGCGATTGCTGCATTGATTTACATAGTTCAAGCTTTGAGGGCAAAGTATGAGAACGAATTTGAATTGGAAATTGATTTTAGCAAGTAGCAAAGCAAACTTTGCTTAATAATAAAGTCCATTCTGACGTAGGATTGCTTCATGGACCATTAAAATATCAGCGTGGACCCCCTGGTTGGTAAATTTTGCCTGTGGACTGTCAGGTATATTTCATGGACCCGTAGGGTCCATGTTAACCTTGGTTCAATAGTACTGGCTTAAGATATTGACGTGCAGGTTATAAAAGTGCTGACAGTACTTAGAAGTCTTTAAAAATTTAGATGCTGATAGGGGGCCCAGCAAACATTTCAGGGGCTTCCCAGACACAAAGGGCAGCGCCATCACTTCTGTGTTTGATTGCAATATGGTGTAGTTCATACGACAGAAATGGAGATAGGAGAGAAATAGATAAGATTTACCCTCCTCTCTATTAAATCTTTTTCTAAAATACAACACATCATTGCATTACTCCTATCCAGTAGTATCTGAAGGGTGTGTAGCATATATACCTTATTACATTAAATGTGTGGCATACAGTAGTTAACGTCATTTTGGGTTCGATTACACTAATTAATAATCCAGTTATTTAAACACAGTGTTAATTTTTATGACATTGATTTTAGCACACCGTTAATTATCGCGACGTTGATTTGCACACAATTTGAAAAACATATATAACCTCCGTAGCCAGAATAATGCATCTTTTTTGCTTAAATTTTTTCTCTCATTATGAATCTTATAATTAAAAATCTTTCTGGCATTTTTTTAAACCACCACCGAAATATAATGCTCATTGCCATTCTTTTGATAATATCTGCTGATCCAATTGAGGAATTGGGCTACAATTTTCGAGTTGACTACTCCATTTCTTAGGGAGAGAAATCCAAAAATTTATATCAAATTCACTGAATTATGAGTGGTAAATATTCAAACTTTAACTCAAAGTTAGACGCATGAAGTTCTCATCACCTACTGAGAAACAAAAGCTAATAACCTTCTATGCCATGCATATCACATCTCAATCTTTTGGCAAGTTAAAGTATACGTATTGGCTTCTTCAACTTTCAAAAATGAAGATGTTTATTTTCCCATAACTCCTACAAGTTCATCATCAAAATTCATCTAAGTTTTTTGAAAGTTATTATTTTCAGAGAGCATATGTTCAGCAAAGTATTATAATTACTTTCCAAGCACAAAATTAATAAGCAACATCTATGCTGTAGAGACCAAAGTAGAATATGACCAAAATAATGAAGAAGAAATGACATTAATTAACACCATGTAGACAATGTGACGTTAATTAGTGTCAATCAAAGTGCGTTTTCGCTAAGGTACGTTAATCACAGTCTCCAAATTTACAATTTTTTGATTTTACAATTTACAATTTTACAATTACGCTAATTAATAACCAATTCATTTAATTTCCGTTATTTACTGTATGTCACACATTTAATGTAACAGATGGCTTAGAGATGGCGATAGAGAGGGGAGAGGTGGAGACAGCACTGAAAAGAATGAAGGCAGGGAAAGCAGGTGGTCCAACAGAGTTAACAAGTGATATGTTGCTTGCATTAGGAAATGAGGGAATAGATTGGTTGAGAGTGTTACTGAATAAAGTATAGAAAGAGGAAGAGATACCTGATGATTGGAAACATAGAATATTGATACAAATGTTTAAAGGAAAAGGTAGCACCCTGAATTCTCGAGATTATAGAGGGATAAAGGTGCTGAAGCAAGTGATGAAGGTGTATGAAATGTTTTGCAATGGCAGGAAAACCTAGAGAATAAAGGTCTAAGAGTAAACAACAAGAAGACATAATTGATGGCATCAAGCAAGCTAGGGAGGAAAGTACAGATCAAGGACAGAAACAACGTAGAGCTGAAACAGGTGGAAGAGTTGTGCTATCGACAATACTTGCCAAAAGTCACTGGGAAATTTTCAAAAAAATTATGACAAACCATAGCTTTTTCAGCATTTCAATCATCAAGCCTTGACGCAAATCCCCTTCCCCCTAAAGCAATGTTGGTCTGTTCCTGAGACACTTGGCGTTATTGTTCACGAAAAATTTTTCCGTTACCGCATGTACTTCTCTCAGTAACAAACATTGTTTAGGGGGAGGAGGGGGTGAATGCTCCGTCCAGATTAAAAACATAGAAAGTGTCCCAGGACTTTTGGCGAGTATTGTAGGTAAAGTTTTTGAGGAAAAGGGAAGGTGTAGTAAAGCTGTGAGAGCAAGAATTGAGAAGGCACAGCAAAAGTGGAGAGAGGTTTGTGTGCGAAAGAAGGGTGCTATTAAAACCAAAAGTAATATCTATAAAAGTGTCATTACATCCTTATTGTTGCAAGGAACAGAGTCAGCAGCACTAAAAAGGGAAGAGGATAGAAGACTAGAACCAGCAGAAATGAGAATGTGAAGAAATATGTGTAGGATTTCGTTGAAGGAGCAGAGGAGGAACGATGACATCAGGAAGTTAGCCGGGGTGGTGAACATTAGTGAGAAAACAAAGGAAGGAAGATTGAGGTGGCTAGGGCATGTAATGAGAAAAAAACCAGAAAGTGGGATGAGGAGGGTAAATGAGACGCCAGTGAAAGGAAAAAGCAGCTGAGAAAGAAAGAAACTGAGGTGGAGGGATGTAACACAGAGAGATATGGAGCAGAAAAGAATAGTCGATGGTACATGGAAGGACAGAAACCAATGGAGGAAGGTCTGCAGAACGGCCGACTTGGTCTAGAACTGGACATGGCCGTACAGTTAAAGAAGAAGAGAGACATTTAATGTAATAAAGTATTTGGAAAATACCTAGTATGCAAAAGAATCGAGTAATTATTATTTACATATATTTATATCCATTTACTAATTGCGAAAGACAAATGGGTGAAAATTTACCTCGCGTCCTTGAAGATAACTCAACAGATGTACTTAATACTGCACGACGATCATCTGTAAAACAACAAGCTGATATTTGGCATTTATTAGCTCAGGATTTGATGAAGTTAAAAATACTCATTTTCAGTAATCGAAAGAGTTTGCTAGTACTAAAGCTGATATGCCTCAAAAGCTCTTTCTAGTCTATTTTCCATTTCTTGTTACAATGAATACCTTTTGCACCAAGGATTAATGAAGGTATTCACGAGAAAAATAGGAATATGCCAATGTGAATTAATTTAAAGCAAAATTGGAGGAGTTTCTTTGTGGTAGAATAATGAAAAGCATCTAGATCAAGGGTCGGGAACCTTTTCGTCTCAGAGAGCCATTGTAGCTTCATACTGCAAAAATGCAATTCCATGAGAGCCATTCAACAGTTTTTGAACAGTAATTTCGACTAAATGCATGTATTAATTACTTGTCATAAAGTATGCTTTGAAACGAATGAAAAATGTTAGGTACAATTTTTCTGTGAGCCATAGAGCCAGTTGCACTCATCAAAAAAGCCATATCTGGCTCGGGAGTCATAGATTCCCGACCTCTGCAATATACCTTTTCAATGAAACAGTACAGAATGAAAAGAAAACTCAGCACAGTCACTTTGAACTGCAACACACTGTGAAGAGTGTAGGCATTTTCTGAAGCTTATGAAATAAGAAAGTAAACGTTCATTTACTTGTTTGTTCGTTTTGTGTGCTTTGCACGTCATATAAAAAATAACCAACACGATTGAAAAAGTGATAGCCTTAACCTGAGACGCCGTTATCGCTGACCCAGATATTTGCGAATACGGAGAAGAATTTGTCGAATTCGGCCTTGCGTTTCCACTGATATGATGAAATCCGGAGATTTTGGAATGCGCTGTCTAGAGCGTTTTTTTCTGGCTCCGGAGAAATTCCATTTTTTGCCTCCCAGAGTAAGAACAGTGAATTACGGAACTGAAACTATCAACTATAGAGGGCAACATTTTTGGGTAACGCTACCTCAACAGAAAAGGAATACCCAGTCTATTAAGGAGTTTAAGAATCATATCACAAATTTGATTGGCGCTGACTGCACATACAGATATGCAGGGTATTTGTGCTGCAGTTGGGGTTCCTGTGACTCGATTTTCTTTGTGGCTCGGGGAGCTATATCACACATACATTATTGTGTTTGGTGTGGTTGTCTGGACTGTGGGGAGTCTCGTCGCAGGAGTCCCAATTGTGGTGCAATATGTCTTGATACTATCTTTCGAAGTGTATGCATATTAAATTTGAAGCAACTTAGCTGACTCTTGTATTATACTCTTATTTACTTTCCTTCTGGCAATCGATATCAGCATTACTTTTAGCAAAACTTTAATAATTGTGACGTTAATTTGCACACAATTTGAAAAATATCTATAACCTCCGTAGCCAGAACAATGCATCTCTTTGCCTAAATGCTTTCTCAGTACCAAAATTCAATGCTCTTTGCCATTCTTTTGATAATATCTGCTGATCCAATTGAGGAATTGGGCTACAATTTTCGAGTTGACTACTCCATTTCTTAGGGAGAGAAATCCAAAAATTTATATCAAATTCACTGAACTATGAGTGGTAAATATTCAAACTTTAACTCAAAGTTAGACGCATGAAGTTCTCATCACCAACTGAGAAACAAAAGCTAATAACCTTCTATGCCATGCATATCACATCTCAATCTTTTGGCAAGTTAAAGTATATGTATTGGCTTCTTCAAATTTCACAAATAAAGATGTTTACTTTCCCTTAACTCCTAAAATTCATCATCAAAATTCATCTAAATTTTTGAAAGTTGTTATTTTCGGAGAGCATATGTTCAGCAAAATATTAGAATTACTTTCAAATTACATTGCCCTCAGAGGTAGCACTGACACTGTACTTTGGACTTATCATTTTCAGACATTTCTTCAACCTTTGCAAAAAATTGACAATATATACAGACATATATGATGTAGAACTACATTTTCAGAATTTCATGTGGGCCTATAATACTTGTGTGGCGGGTCGCATTTGGCCCGTGGCCCGTAGTTTGGACATCCCTGATTTAATAATTAATAGTAAATATTAACTATAAAGCTATTAACTTCTTTACGTCTCAGCTGTGTGGCATTGATTTGAAAGTTTGAATGCAATACTAAAATACTCTAAAAATTAGATATGCTATAGCGTCATGAATAAGAATTTTTGAGCTGAGGAGTGTAGGCCAGTGATAAAAAACAAGGTCAGATCAAGTCGATCGTGGGAGTTGCATGCCAAAGAGAAGGCACTTCTTTGATTTTAATGGTTATTGTGCACATTTAAATTTTTTAAACACAGAAGATTCTTTCAAACTTAAATCTACCAACAAACAAAAGTTCTAAACACCCGACGGTAGGTAGTAGACCCTACAAGTGGCAACACTGAGTTCACGGAAATAATCTACATTGGCTTCTAATGGCCGGCTTTCACTAGGGTTAAATGTGGCTTACAGTTGAGATTTTTCTGGAAAACTTTCTGAAAGTGGGAATACACCTTTAGTAGTCAAATTTATCATCTAAGGATCAGCTATAGACTCCTAAGGGGCATTTGAAGTCTCAGGATATCCAATTTTTCAAGTTGAGAAGTTCTGGCTTATCAATCTTTAGTTAGGTTCCCATTTCCCCCAACCTAGCCAAACGATCCCACTATGTGTCGCTTTCTCCTGTAGCTACTAATTGTAGAGTACTCCAGAAATGTAGCACTTCTCTGAACCTTTCTAATCATAGCACAAAATGATCAGACTTACCTAAATCTTTACTTGATGCTGCAGCTTTTGTTGTCACGACAAAGACCCGCTTTGTCTCTGCAAAATAATTTCTTATTACTTTCACACTATTTGTACTTTTTTAATCTTTTGTGTTTCATTAAGGGACTTTTCATATTTTTAAGTCACACAGGGGCCGGAGGAAAACATGGGGAGTCAAACATTATTTTTTAGAGACTTGGGGGATCACAATAGCAGTTTTAAATTTCTTATTGCTATCAGCAAACTGAATACAGAAATCATCAAATTATCAAGTCCTGCATTGATTATCTCTGGCTTGTTGCCAATTATTGCAGACAAGGTCAATTTATTCAGCTAATGGCCAAAGTAGACTTTTTGTACACGCAAAATATTATAGGCTATAATTTTCCTCTTCTAGTTACAATTGAATTTGCTTTAAACAGAGTTCTGTTGTTTCATTTTATATGAGAAGAAAGTTAAAGTCACTGAGCATCTATCAAAACTTTATATTTCAAATTGACATCTTTTGAGAATTTATAGCTACTTCATATGCAAAGTATGATCTGCTGCTCACACTTTACCCCCACTTTCTACAAACCTGATGAAGAGCTATTATTAAGGTATGCTTAAATGGGGGGCCACACAAAGATTCTTTTTTGAAACAGAAATTCCTCCGGCCCCTGTGGGACTTAAAACATGAAAGGTCCCTAAGATTGCCTGTTTAAATTGATGACTGAAAATTGCTTTCCTGAAATTGGTCTTGATTTGAAAAAGTTGCTGTCAGTATATCATAAGCTTGTAGTTAAATTGATACAGGGACAGATAGTGGGGGCTGCACTAGTTGCACGGAAGACTGTCAGGTTATCCGATCGAAGTTTTCTTGCAGTTGGTCTTTGACTTTTCTGCAGAATTCTGATATGCACCTCCTCATCACTAGCTCTTTTTCCACCCACTACAAAAAATTATTAGGCTTAGTTATTTAGGGCTGCATCGCGCAGTTGTCTGTCCGCAAGATGACTGCTAGGAAGGTAACAAAACAACTTTATAGTTAGAAACAACATAGGCAATTTACTCTGTGAAAACGATGATTTTTATCCATGACATTTTGGTTGCACCATCTGTTATTATGCAAATATAGCCCTGCCATTGACCAATCAAATGGCACGATTGGTGCAAACATAAAAAGTCTGTGCGCCCGATGATAAACACCAAGGTTGCACAAACCTCATGATGGTTGTAACAGGAAGTTGCGAAGGAGTGAAGTTTCTTGTTATCGCATAATGATTTTGATACGTGCAACTGTTAAAATGAATCCTGTATCCGCCCCTGAATTGATACAACACGCTTCACGATTATGGAATGACTTTTAACATATTAGATTCTCTAAAGAGTCTTCGTAACAACCAAAACATATCAAAGTTCTTAGAAAACCCTACTTTGAAGATAAATACAGTGATAGAGATGTTAAACTGAAACAAGAAGTAAAGTGGACTGCTATTGTTCGCATATGCTCAGCTAATGAAGTTTCTCATCAAGAATTTCAGAATTCAGCTTATTGCTAGAACCAGGGGCGATACTCCTGGGGGTATAGGGGGTGATACACCCCCAATGATGAAAAATTAATAATTTGTCCGGCAATTCTGAGCGCTTGGCATGTAGATGTTCTTCCCTCGACGCTTACCTTTTCCTTGGTCGTCAAATGCAAAGCCTAAAGTTAGTGTTTACTTGCAACACTTTGCACAGTTGTAAATTAAAACTATGCAATTGTACTTGATGTAAGAGCCTACTTGTATATAAGTTGCAAATAGGGCATATATGTTTACTTAATATCTCTTAGTCTCTAAAAACTAAGGTATATCTCCTTACCGAATGTCTCAAAAATAGGGAATATCTACTTGTTCTAGTATTGGGAGATGCATTCTAAGCCTAAGTAACGGGCATGGTTTCAAAAATTTTTCTAGGGTCACAGCCCTTAGATCCCCTCTTTGCTTTTCATGGGTTCATCGTTTAAAACACAGTGCTCCTATCATAACTTGTTATTTTAGGTTCTGGTCTTAACCACCTTTACACATAACACGCCCTTTCAAATATGATGGGCAACGCCCTTTTTCGAGCAGCTATATCTCACACCCCGTCCCCAATGGAAGCACCCTAGTTTCGTCCCTGGCTAGCACATATGATGTTACTTTGCAAGCATAGCTGTAGTGCGAGAGCTTAACCTACAGCTGTATGCTGGCCCTTCGTTACCAAAGTTTTTCTTCTTCAATTTTTGCACTTTAAGAATTAATTTGCATTGGAAAGTAAACTATGGATTACATGTTTTTATTTCAAACCAGAAGTCAACATTAAGTTGCAATTCAAAATTCAATTTCATTTTCGAATTTCCTTTTGAAATGCATTTTCACCAACGCTATCAACCTCGTATTCGTGTGGACAGCCGGCCTAAGGTGAAAGAACATCTAAAGTGGGATATCTGCTATTGCACTATGTGGGTTGTAAAAACGTATGGACAGTACCAGGGACACCGGAGCAATAGTAGAGCAGGGGGGCAGAAGTTTGGAGAAGGGCACTTCATTTTATTATGAAGTCATAATGACGGCAGTTTTGAAATTAAGGGTAGTAGCGGTTTTAGGGGTTGTAGGGCCCGGGACCGAAATCACCTGCGGGACCCTTGTTTGAAAATTCTTTGCTAACGAAGAGTATTCTTCTAGTTCTTCTCTGTTGACATTGTTCTGCATTACGGTTGTGCCTAGCAATTTCCTATTCAAACCACACATACAGGGATGCTGCGAGAACCCTTTGCTTGGGGGATGCAAGGTTAAGTTTACCTGAATCTGCCTGGTCAGTAAGCTGCTCTATTGTCACCGATAACTATGGGGGCAGGAGGCTGAGCATGGGATTGGGATCAAAGACTTGAAATGCATCAGACCTTCTCTCTTATTCAGTGTCTACCATAGGATCCACCATGGTTGGGGCAGGAGTGTGTTAGACATTCTCTTGCATCCATAGTCTACTATAGGTCCCACCTTGGTTGGGTCCGAAGAAAAATTTTCAAACTAAAGATTCTCAGATGGCTGGAAAATGCTAAACTGAGATTGGTGTTTGCAAATACAATGCTTTACAAGAGAGCTAGATTGGTAATCCTTGAAGCAGAATTTATAGAGAGTGTGCAATGAGCTGAAACTTTAAAAGCTCAGAGGATTCTACATTTTTGCTCTTGAAGGAAATGCCGAGCAATGTAAGAGTGCACAATTCATGCATCTGTCATACAATGCTGCTTTCTCTTGTGGATGATTCACTTTTCAAGAAGAAGGTACATTCACAATTCGATTCCACGTGTTTTGCTCAAAGCAAACGTGGAATCTAATCATGACAAAGTGGACCAGCTTTTGGTAAAAAAGTGAATCAGTGAAGTGGATGTGTATGTTTATTTCATATCATGAAAACATATACATTACGCCTTCACGCTCTGAAGCAGTGTTCTGTTTACCTGTCATGTCTTGTCAATTTTCCTTAGGTGTGGGACCACTTTTGGGCTACTAAAGTCGGGGGACCTGGGGCCATGGCCCCTTAAAACTGCCATTGCTAAGGGGTTACTTTTCACAAACAAAGACTCCCAGTCAGACAAGCCAAAGAGGGGGGCAAGAGGGAGCAAAGTGCCCTTTTTGAAATACAATAGAATCCTTCTATAGACATTGGTATGATACAAAGGAGATCAAATAGGCTATAGAGACAAGCAAAATATTATTGGAAGAGAGAGAGAGAGAGAGAGAGAGAGAGAGAGAGAGAGAGAGAGATAGAGAGCAATTTGTATAATTCTGTGAAATATAGGTCCTGCTAAAGGATGGAACGAAAATGTCTCAAAGAGTTACCTATCCTAGCCGGTGTCCCAAAGAGGTACTCATGCAAATCGGTGCCCTTTTGCTCTTGTTGGCCCCCCTTGCCCCACGGTCGTTCCGGCTTACCTGCTTCCAGTCAATGTTGTATTTTGAGGCAAGTTATGAATTCATGGGGATAGAAAGAGGTTGGGTCTGAGAGAAGAACGAATGCAAGAAGAGGTGAAAAAATTGTATCTGTAGAAAGCACAACAAGGGCAGTTCCGTCCCCTTGCCCTCGTTCGTTGAGGGCAGGGGACACTATCCCCCTTCGTCCCTGTGTTCTGGCGTCCCAGCACAGTGCATATAGAACTCAAATGTGACTTGCAGGAAAAATATCGATCACAATCTTAAGAGGCCTGAAACTCCTGGCATTGAGGGGGTACAGTATCACCACCTCTCACGTGCACAACAAACATTTCATGGATAGCCTCTTTCACAAGTTGTGTGCCTACTTTCCAAATTCGCAAGCGCTACGGGGTTTTTCCAGTCATGGAAAAGCAACATCTAGTTCCTCTCTCGAAAATTGCAGATTTTCTTACTCGAATTTTTTCTACTTGTGCTACCTTGGGCTGAAGCCTAAAGTCAATAAATGAATCTCCGATGTGAACTTTACTTGGAATGAACTGGGAAGTCAGCCAACCATGTTATGAAGTAGATGACTTGACATTCTGATGCCATGCAGAATTCAGAGCTTATAGTACATCGCACGTTAACTATGCAGGTTTCCTGGTCCTTCCAGTTTATTTTCAACAGCTTCAGACACTTTTTGCAGCAAAATCTTCTGACCAATATAATGGAGATCAAAATATCGAAGAGATCTGTCGAAGGAGGGCAAACTCCAACAATAGTTTACATCAGGGCTATTCAATTAGATTGTCACTCGGGCTTTAGCTGGGTCGCATATTTGAGCTGTAAGCACAGCTCCGAGGAACAGTGAGGGACACTTTGGCACTTTTAGGGGGAGGGGGGCTAAAACATAGTAAATGCTAAGGAGTATGTGTATATCTTTCGTGTAGGTAAAGTTTACGTTGGAAAATCCACCCAGCATGACTTTAAAAGGAATAAGATAGCTAAAAGGCTTTAGCTAATAAAACGTGCAAAAGATGTTGAAGGAGATGGGGTTCCAGAAAAAATTTTTGAGGTCACGCCCTCTCGAACATCTGGAAGCGCCCATCTGAAAAACAATATCAATTGTATTTATCAATGCTGACCCACTAACCCGTTTTCTTTGTATTTTGATGACTAAAGGCAAAAGGGGAAAAGCTACATCGACCATGTCTGTACGCCAAAGCCATGCTTATACGACACTAGAAATTATGGCTCTGCTTTTTCGCGCTCCAATGCCTGTAAGAAAAAGCTACAAAAAGCAATCTCACGCCAGTGCGCTGGCTTGCACGTTGTCTACTATTGCTTCCTGCGAGCCACTACTAATGACTCATTGTCACATTTTTACAAGTCTAAATTATTGAGAGAGCGGCCACCCCCTCGCCAACTGAATGCCCACCAGTGTCGTAGACACGAAGACAGGCAGCTGAACTGGATTGTGGGGAGGAAGCGAAAATTGAAATTCAATTGCAGGTCAATACTCTTGAGACTGATGATGGGGAACTAGGGCCTTGCTCCCAAAAAACATTTTACAAGTACATTTTTTACAATGTCAGTAAATGCCCCCTTGCAAGATAGATGTGCTAGCACGTTATTAGTTTAGCAGTAGGAAGCTTCAATTTCTAACTGCACTGTAGAGAAAAGAATAGCAAGATGCCAAATGATCAAAGTGCAAAGTGCACATTTGTAGTGTTTCCTTCGCAAATTTGCAAACTGCACACCGAAAAGCTTTCTGCTACACACATAAGACATATAAGCTAGGTCTAAAGTGCCCTGCTTCCAATGGCATCGTAATCTACGCTTCATGTTAGAAATGTGCAAGTGCATCTTAAAACTGCAATGTTGTCAACCTTGCTGGCTAAGTTGCAAACAGGCGTTCCTAAAGCAACGTTTACCAAGGCTGGAGAATTTTCAAAATCAAGATTTCTGTACGCCATATACATGTGGCATAAAACATATACATGTGTCAAATTTACAATGAATAAAGTTGCAGTGTAGATCAGTTCTTCATAGAAGCTTGTAGTGAAATTCATTTTCAATTTCATGGTAGCTTTGGTCATTTTTCCATCCACTTCTTCACACTCTCGTTACACAAGTCTGCTCACTCACCCATTCGTAACTCACACAAACAGCCAACGCCATCTCAACACGAATCAGCAACGTATTATCAATTCCATTGTTTAGTTCCTTAGCAACGTTATGCACTCTTTCCTTCTTACGCAATCTATGATAATTTTGGGTCTAATCATTTTTATATACATGTGTTGGTAATTCATGTGTGTAGTCAGTCAGAGAATCAGTCAGTAGTCACTCTGCAACATCATCTCGTCTCTGGTGCCGTGTTCTCTGCACATTAAATAAGACTACTTTGCACCCGACATCAACAAACCAACGAGGGGTAGTCACAGGACAAGCGTACTGATAGGAAACCACCATTTAATTGAATGGGCCTGACTTTTACAGTCTTGTTATAGGAATGTACAACATCTGGCCTACTAAGATCGACAGATTTCTACAAGTCGCACTTGAGTTCCATATAAACATTAGGCCATCTATTTCCACACGACTACGAGGTTGATAACGTTGTTACGTTCGAAAAATTGAAATCACATTTCAAAATGAAAAAAAGCTAACTTTAGATTGAAAATGACTTTCAAAATACAATTCCAAATTGAAATTGAATTACTACTTCCAACGTAATGTTGAATTCAGGTTTGAAAGAAAAAGATCCAATCTAAAGTGTGTTTTAAAATGCAAAGTAATTCTTAAAGTGCAAAAATTCAAGAAGCAAAACTTGGATAACGATGGGCCAGCATACAGCTCATTATGAAACGAAACATCGCTTGCCTTCTTAGCAAATTTCAAAATTAAAACGATCAATCGCTTGCCATCTTAGCAAATTTCAAAATTAAAACGATCACAGATTTCCTAAAACTTTGAGCATTATTTTTTGCATTTTATTGCATGGTGAGCCATTAACAATTGAGCGAAAAGTGAGGATTTGAATTACCTGGTTGTTTGTCTTCTGGATTTATCAAAAGACGTTTTATTTCCTTGACTTCATACTTCATCTCTTTCACATCAATCTTCAGTTTGTCAACATCACACTTCACTTTCCTAACATCGTTAGTTACTTCTACAGAATCTTGTTTCACTTCTTCAAAATCAACTTTCACTTCTTCAATATCGTCTTTCATATTTTCTACGTCATTTTGCACACATTTAACATCGTCTTTCACTTCTTTAACGTCCTCTTTCTCTTCCTTAACGTCTCCCTTCACTTCTCGCACATTGCTCTTTATCTGTTTAACATCACCTTTCACTTCTTTGACATTGTTCTTCACATCTACAATATCACTCATCAACTCCTTAGCATCATCCTTCATTTCTTTAACATCAGCATTTACTTCTTGAACATCATCCAGTACATTTGCAGCGACAGCTTTAACTTCGTCAACATCACTCACTATCTCCTTAACGTCACCTTTTACCTCTTTAACGTCATTCCTAGTTTCTTTTATGTCTTTATTTACTTCTTTTACATTATCTTTCATTTCTTTAACATCAGCTTTAACAACTTCAACATCAACTTTGATCTCCTTGATATCACTCTTCACCTCCTTGACATTTTCCTTAACTTCTTTAACACCATCCATCTCTTCCTTCACATCATCCTTCACTTCTACAACATCATGCTTCACTTCTTTAACATCATCCCTTAACTCCTCAGAATCAGCCTTCACGACTTTCACATTGCTTTTCACCTCTTTAACATCATACTTGACATCTTTAACATCACTTTTCACCTCTTTGATGTCATTACTTACTTCGCTAACATCACTTTTCACTTCTTTAACATCACCTTTCACTTGGCTAACACCACCTTTCAGATTTTCAAATGTGTCTTTCAGTTTTTGTAGATTGCTTTTCATATCTGAGAAATATGAAATACTTCTTACTGGAAAATGTATGACCAACTATACATGTCACCTATTACAAACGTGTTTTTGCAACAATTGCTTTACATTTTCTCGATATTTTCTTCTATGAGTAAATAAATGCAAGCAGACTAACAACCACAGCCACAAATAGTTACCGTAGCAATATCATCAGCTTACTTTTGCTTTTCCATTCATTGTTAATTTGCATTTACGTATGTTATCACTCTGTATTTCATGTTTTATATATATATATACATA
>WIPJ01002020.1:79345-94300 GCA_018155075.1 Cassiopea andromeda
GGGGGGGGGCATTTCGCCACCAGAATAGCTGCTTCTTGTGTAGAAGCACTTTATTTGGAACAAAATGTTGAGTCTTTTGCACCATTTTTTCAATGAAACAAAGCAACTTTGTGCTAGCAATACAAAACGCAGAGGCGCGATGGGATTTAAATTCGACATAAAGTCGCCGTATAGAACGAAGTCGTAGTAAGGTCGAATTAAAACTAGTGTGAAGTCGCATTTAATTCATTTTAATTCGACTCGACTAAATGCGACGCATAAACCCAGCCTAAGTACTACGTCCTTCTAAACTACTTGCTTATAAGAAACTTATAGATTAATTAAATAAGCATTGCCACTAATGAAAGTACTGACGCTTATTAAGTTAAAATGCATCAAAATTACCTATATTCAACAGTTGGTGCATTACTTATTAGCAGGCAAAATGGACGGAACTTAGCAAAATACAAGAGTACGATTCATTTCACAATAACAAAGCAGTTCTGTATGCCCGATCATATTCAAAACATTCCAGCCTTCGGAATTCAAAATTTCCCTAATATAATTGTCTTGTTCGTACAAACGCGGTTAAAAATGAAATTTACATTCTATCAAGTGTATGATGTACGTACCGTTAATAAACTCCACCTGATATGATCCCAATTAGCGTTCGTTATGGCAGGAAGAACTACAAACTACACAGACACTTTGTGGCAACGGCCTTTGAGTAATGTATTGTATGACAGCTTGCGCGTCACGGTGATTGTATTGAGCAAATGGATTCATTCACCATGACTAAAATTCTATTATTATCAAGCAGCTGCATTGTTACAGGTGTCTTTTGAGGGTCAACATGAAAGATGTCTGATTACCATATGATAAGTACAACATTCTTCATGTTTGTAGTGCAATGAAAGTGGCGCTAGGTGTACGGGAAAATGATATATCCTAAATAGCTAACCTCACACTATCATATTCTCCTATTTTCACTCCCCAGGCTCCTAGCCTAAAATATAAAATAGACCTAAACAAAAGTAACGTATACAGGCCTTGTCATGGTCAAAATACTACGCGTGCGGTAATTAGCACACGCAAATGACTTTGCGCGTGCGATTGTACTGCCAATAAAGGCCATACATACACACGATCTAATCACATCGAGAAACAAGAAAAAAATTGTACGGTGCAGCAAAGACAGAAGTAACCAAACAAACTGGTTCAAACAAGGACACTACAGTAGGACAAAAGATAACGCAAAAGCAGTCCTACATTATCAGACTAAACGCTGCTCCTGAAAGTCGGAAGTAAGTGATTTGTGATCAACATGCTAGGGTGTAAAGTATAGAGATAAACTACCTTTCCCTTTCCAAATGACCAAATCAAAATTTGAAATCACTAGAAAATGGTCAAGAACGTACAGAGGTACTATTGGAAGGGGGGCTAGCATTTCCAAAATACTGAGAGTATGAGAAGCAAGAAAATGTAAGCGGATCATGCCCTTCAAACGCAGGTTGTGAAAGTGTCAGCAATGCGTAGAAATTTTCAAAATTTCGGTGCCAACGAGAGCCCAGTGAAATTTGGGGGGAGGGGGTCCAGCTGTCCCAAGCACCTTGGTAGCGCCATCGGCTGAGAAGCATCCACACTGCAGAAACAAACAAAAAATCGTTTTCCAAAAACTCAGTTTTTATGAGAGAAAATGGAACGGATCCTTGAGTTTGTTGCTACCATCACTGGAGTCATTGTGGTGGCAAATAGCAGTGGTGGAAAAGAGGGGGGCAGCGGGGACACAACCCCTAGCTTTAACTTAAAGGGGGCTCAGCCCCCTATCTCGGTAATTGCCTTTGAAGTCAAGTACTGCATAGTTATTATTTTATAGTAAAGACCACCTTAGACTGAAAAAGCTGTCGAGAAATTGTTATCAAACAAGATAGATCTGAAATTTAAAAATATGTTGCTTACTGAGCAATATTCTCAGTTCCTTATATAACGAGGTAGACCTTCTAAATTTCTTATAAAACTGAATGCACAAGAAGAGCTCCCCCTAGCTATCGATTTGCTTCTACACCACTGGCGAATGGAGTTTGGTTCTCTCTTCTTGCTTCATGTGGTGTAGGAAAACTCTGAACTATCGGTTTTTGTTGGCAAATCTAGAATCGCTTGTTTTTTCAAAGAAAAATTAAGATTCATGCCTATATTGCAAACAACACCGTGGTGTAGAGCCAAATTCAAAAATGCAGGATTTAGGCCAGGTTTGCTACATGAGGTTGAACCAAAGTTGCCAAATTGCCAAAAGCTGCCAAATATTGTTTTCCTAAAAATGACATAATTACTTTTATATTGCGCGTGCGCATATTTAAAAGTATTTGGCTGTAAGCACACAGATTGAAAATTGACACTGCTTCCATAAGATAGCCTTTGTAAGATTCATATTTTAAAGATAGCAGCTGTAAATTAACAAAAAAGTAAGAATATCACAAGTAATTCAAAGAGCAAAATGCAGAAAATTCCAATCAGGATGAAGTGTCGAAAGTGCTTATGTAGAATGCCATCCAGTCAGATGCGTTAGCAGAAATTACATTAGGCTTGTGCGCATTTGTAAGTGTACAATTTACTATCATCTAGAACCAGGAGCGGATCCAGAGCTGAACTTTTGGGGGGACTATTGTCTTTTTCATGCAAAAGTTTCTTAAAACTATTGTTTACTATAGGGAATGCTACCGTTTGGGGAGTCATGGCCTCCGGCCCCCAGCCCCCCCCACTGGATCCACTCCTGTCTATAACAACTCAGTACAATTAGTGTGACACGAAATTCATTCACAAGGGAATACTGGCAACACTTTGCAAAGGGAACATTTTATCCGGAAATTTTCTAAAAGGTGCAAAAAGTTGCCAACATTTAGAGAGTTGCCAATTCTCAATTTATGGTTGCCGACAGGCAGAGAAAAGTGCCAAAATTGTCAGATTGTACAATTGTCAAATTGCAAAATTGGCAACCCTAGTTCAAGTAGAAGAACCAGGATAATGGAGGACATGCTTCAGAGCATGTTAATAACTTGATTTCCTATTACCAGGAATGAGCCTTGTGTTAAAATTTTGAAACTCATGAAAAGGAAATTTACGGTCAATAATTGAAGAAGAACGTCTTGATATTTTTATCTGAATTTGCAAGCAATGTTCTTTACTCACTTGGTCTTAGTTTTCCAGTAGACAAATGAACGAGTAAGCAATAAAACTCTGCGTCACTGATGTTCAAAACTGGTAACAACCTGGGATTTTTGACGTGAAGTTCTACACAAAATACGCAATCCTAAGAAAACTTTGTGCAGTTCAAATGAAAAAACTGTGCAATTCAAAAGTTTATTATTTAATGGCCTAAAGGTGTAGGAAAGTAAATAGCAGTAAAAATGGCAGATTTATGTATTAAATGAAAGACGAAACACGACCAGAAATGGAATTGTTAGAGGTAGTAGCATTCATATATCCCTTTTGGCTAAAAGCAGGCAGTTCAATCCATTTACAACCAGAATTTAATTCTTTAACACAGCATCGTTAGATTTTCTGTACAGTTTTACATTTTTCTGAAAAAAGAACCCTGCTTTCAACATACAGTAGGAGAATAATTGCAATAGTTGCTGTATTTTTCTGTGAATATTGTAGTTTTTCTCTATTGTCTTGTTGTCAATTGAACCTTCAAATTTATCGACCTACGGGATGGATTAATGTTATACTCGTTTTTTATAAGAAAACCGTCGATCTGCCTCAACCTCAATTTTCTTAACTTTTCCCGAAATTGAGCGTGATCATTTTCTTATAAACTTTTTTTCTATAGAAAACGTGTATTCTCTCCTATCTGGAAGTGGCAATGGTAGGTTCCGGATTGGTAATAATAACCATAGACACCATTTGTGAGAACTAAAAATAGGTGTCAAGATCACAAAGATAGCTGCTTGGCTGGCATGGCAACGATAGTTATAAGCAAAAGTGAAAACTATGCTATTTTTTGCCTACATTTTTTATGAAAAAAGTACAAGAGCTATGGTTGCAAAGGTCAATATGTATTCACATAATCCAACGACAGAGCTGTACATATGCCAAGTTGAATGATCTGAGTGCACTATAATTTTCAATCAATTTTATGAAACTAAATGCTGATAAATGTCATCTACCTAATGATTTTTCGCAACAAAATAAATGATGCAACGGTTAAGATTAGAAATTCAGAAATTAAAGAAAGTGACAACGAAAAATTCTTTGGCATTACTTTTGATAAAAAAACTAAACTGTAAAAAGAATGTTGCAGATCTCAATCAGAAAACGAATCAAAAGTTCCATGCACTTGCTCGAGTATCTAATTTAATGAATCCAACTAAAGTAGAGATTTTGATGAACGCCTTTATCAAGTCATAATTTAATTATTACTTTTTGGTATGGATGTTCCATGCAGGGTACCTTTAAGCATACAAAGTGATGGGGAAATTCCCCACCAGCCCCTTTCATTGCCCCACCAGTAGACCATGCTTGCCCCACCATTTAAGTGCCCTTTAATTCAGCAACTTTTTTTTCTTAATTGACATATTTGTATACTTACATCAATTTTTCATTTTGCGGTCTATAGCAATATATTCAGGGAACTTTTGAAAGCCTGTTAATCTGTAGATTCTGCATTTGTCTAAAGTGCCCTTTTCTCCATTCAAAAATCCTTAAAAAGTGCCAAAAGACAATTGTTCTAAAGTAAATCGAATTCAGGAAAGAGCCTTACACTTAGTGTGTAGAGATAGATAGTGGACGAAAATTGGAAAAAATGAAAGAGATGAAAGAATTGCAGTTAGCGAGTCGCCGATGCAATCTGAAATTTTTAATAATATTACAAAGCAAAAAAACAACCTAAGTCCAGAGTCTGTAAATGATGATTTCTTGAAAACCGTAGTAATTATAACCTGAGAAGTGATAATCATTTGCAATTGCAAAAAGTTATGACCACAAAGTACGGTACTGAAATATCATTTACAGACAGGGTCGGACTGGACTGTCGGGCCTTTTGGGCGAATGCCCAAAGGGCCAATTGCTAGAAGTGAGAAAAACATAAAATTCTGAATATGGAGAACTTTATAATGTATATAGAAAAGAACTGAGACTAAAGCTGCTGATTTGTTTAGAAAACTGCAGCCTTTTTAATATATCTGCTACACGATTTACTCTCTAAACTTAGTGGGCCGGTTTAGTCAAAATGTGCCCGGGCTGAAAAATTTAGCCAGCCCGCCCCTGTATAAAGAGTTACCTTTTATGGTCTTTTCTTCCAAACGAAATAAAAAGTTCTTGTACTCGATCTGAGTTCAAGAAACACATAAAATTATGGAACGGAATATTTGCAACTGCAGATCGTGCAAAATTTTTATACCAGATGCAGGACTCCTGTAAATACGATATTTATACTATGTGTGCCTAGGCTCTATTTAACGTGTAATACTGTTTCCTTTACTTTACATATAACTTATTTAATAATGTGAGAAATACTGTGACTGCGTGAACCCCTAACTATATCTGTGAAGTCCAGAAAGAAGAAACGTAGATAAATATATACAAAACTTGATATCATATATGACTATTTACAAATATGACGATTGATGACGTAAACGTGGGTTAATCGTAAAGCTTGAACGTGTATAGAAGTCGTAAAACGTGAACCGAAATGAACTGGTATTGATATGTACAATGCTATATAAATTTCAGAACAATAAAATAGTCTCCAGGCTACTAGAGCCATTAGTTCCCAGACCTCAGTATTTGACTATATCTACTTATATGCATACAGTCTTTTTGTGAACCTAGAGTCTAAGAAGAGAGTTCTACGCGAGCCTAAATTCTAAGGAGTTTATTCAAGTTTAAAAGTAGGAGTCCTATTACATAACCATTTGATCAGAATTGCAAGAATTCGACATAAGCATAGAATGAATGGGATGATACCTACAGTCCTCTAATTTTACACAGTGCAAATGAGTACAGATATATCGTTATTTTGTTGGGTCATATTGTTAAAGAGATATGAAAAAGACATTGTTAAAGAGATATGAATGAGAACCTACAGATCTACTCGGATTCAGTTATTAGAGCAATTCTTCGTTTTGGAGTAAAAATAAGCGTACCTATTTGACCAGGTTTGAAGTAGAAATTGGCCTTAATCGGTATTAAATCAATCATATCATCATATCATCTTTATTACACAAGTAAAGAAAATCTAACCCAGATGTACAAAACCTAATGTCATGAAAACATGGCATTTCCTAAAGACAAGTCGAGAACTATAAGAACTAGTCACTAGACCCATTTTTGTATTGATTTTGTTGTTGTCTTCAGTCTCGTGTTCATTATCACACGGATATTTTGGAGAAATTTGGTGTTTTTACTTCCTTCTTTACAAGACATTTGCCCTGTTAAAGTTTTATTGCAAACATAAGTTCATATTAAACTTTCTATCAGACTTTGAGCTTTATATCTGAAAACACTATGGAATTAAATGTGTTGTCATAAAAAAGCGTATGCAAAATAGTTCACTTCAAATGTATGGGCCTACCACACGTACCCCTCATTCCAAGCAACAATTGAGGGCAAGGCTGCCAGATTGAAATTCTATAAATTCCCAAACCAATGCTCAAACAACCCCAAATTCATTGTTCTCAAAGATAAAATTTCCAAGGTTTTAACTATTTTTAATGACATCATATATCCATACCAACTATTATCATTATTTCTATAAACACAAATGACAATACCTGTTTGCAGACCTAGGGCCAAATGAATTGTAGCGTTGGAAACTCAAATATATGGCTGATAGAATTTGAGTCAGGCGGCGTTACCCTCCGAGCAACTTTGTAGAACCACTTCCCTAATTCTAGAGAAACACCGCTTTTTGCATAGAAACGCCGTTTTTTTGCATATAAATACGTCTATTCTACGTAGAAAAAGGAAGCCCTGCTTACTTGCTTCATATGCTTATTTTGAGGTGGTAGAGTTTGAAAAGTTGTAAGCAAAGATTATCAATGAAAACATGAACAGTATTCTAATAACTTAAAGATATTGTTATGCATTGAATTCAACATTTGAACATTTGGCATGGAGCATGCGCATGAGAAGGTGCGAGTTTTAAGATGAGAATGGAGGCATTGAGAAGACGAGAAACACTGGAGAAAAGAGAAAAGACTTTTCAGAGAGAGAAGAACAATGATATTGGACATTTACGCTGTAATTCGCTCCTTCCTTGATATACATATATATATATATATATATATATATGGATTCAAAAATTCAATTATTCACCAAACTCTCGATTCTTCAAGACACCCAAAATAAATCGATAATCTTGGGGGAATATAAGCAATGTTTTCAGAACAGATATTGACTAGAAGTTATATGGAGCACTTTCTATAATTCCCAAGATTTATCCCAAGGGTTTTCTAGAAAAAGTAAATCTCTAGAAAAATCCCATAGGCTTCAGAAGTTCCGAAGATCTTAGGAAAAAATCCTAAGTCTGGCAACAATGATTGCGGGGCTGTTTAGAGCAGTCTAAGTGTTCCCAGCAGCGACATAGAGCTAGGGAGCTAAGAAGGCTCAACACCCTAGCCATTTCTTCGATCATTTCGGAGGACTCTATTCCAGCCCCGTGCACGAGTTGCTCAAAATTTCTTCTAAAGCCGCTCAAGAAATTTCTAGAAGTAGCCGACAAATGCAAAAATTTCTAGAAAAGGTGCTCCTTTTCAAAAAGTTGCCAAAATGCTCCTCAATTACTGCAAAAGCCATTTTAAGTCTAGATCCCTGTGTGTGCAGTTAGAGTTCATATACATGCCTTTGTAGGTCAACGCATTGGTGGCTTTGTACTGCTACGTAAAATGTATTGGTTCAAACAGACACTTTCCTCTCAATGCTTTTGTGATAAACCTGTTTACAAGAAGCTTTGGGCTAGAAAACCGCACATCGAGCAACGCCTATAGTGAAACCAACCCAAACTTTGATCGCGCCGTCATTATCAACTAGTCGATAAATTATGGACTGAATAACCGTCCATATTCACCAAATCATAAAGTGCTCGATACTCTATGGATTTTGCTGAAGAAGATACGGTCGAATATTCACAGTGCACTCTCCCATTTCATTTCTGTTAGGCAACTCTCAGTTCACAACAAAAGCAACCTTCGAAAACACTAAAAACAACAGCAGCAACAAAAGTTGACCCAGTTTACTCGTTGGTCACTCGAACATAAAGATATAGCGGGGTGAGCAGCGGGGTGAGTGGCCAAGCGGCCCAGCCAGTTCCATTAGTTTAACTAAAGTTAAGCATAGCTGTGTACAGAAACTGGATGGGCGACCTCTAGATGAACGACCAAACAGCTCACTCCGCCGTCCTTCGGAAGGGACGTTAAACTAGGGGTCCCATGCCTGGATGCGGCATGCATAGTAGGCCTAAATTAGCTGAATAAGCTAGGTACAACAGCCTACTCAAAATGAAGCAAACAACAACAACAACAACAACAAATATACAACCGTTCTATATGGTACCATTCGATTTCTCTCTTATGAGCAGGGTCTAAATATATATTGGTTTTCTTCTGAAAGTGCATTGCCAAGAGCAAGTATGCTATTTCTGCCTCTCGCCTCATACGATCTTGATATAAAAGGGAAAACATAAAGCGGTTTTCCATTTAGCAGACTTGCAGACTAGCCGGACTGGAAACTTTGTAGTGCACACCGTAGTTCTTCGATGCGTGTTTTTTCTGACGCGCGCGCAAAGCTATAAAGTAGGTTTGCATTTTGTCTGTCTTGAGAAAAGTAGCCCTTGCGCGCGCAAACTCTTCAAACAACAAGCACGTGCACCAAAACTTTGTATGTATTTTATACATTTCATTCCATTTTGTAACAGTTAAACTTTCATAAATACAACGCGTGGTTTCCCTATATCTGATAACCAACTGAACTCCAACTCTAATCACGTGTTAATCATTCTATTCATTCATTCACAAGTAACAATGATTAATAATACATTAACTATGTTAATCTAATATATACATAAAACTTGTTCCTGGTATGGCTTTGTATGCCCTGGTTGAAGTGTGCTGTAGGCAGAATTTTAAAGTTATTACCAGGACATTAAAACTGAAATATTGTAATTAAAACTGATTGTAAGTGCGCGAATGAGATTGGTCAAGTGCGCAAATTTTCCAAACTATGTGCGCAAATGCATTGGTGAAATGTGAACTTCGGTGCACAGGCACGCAACTGGGAATTTTCCAGGGTCCAATCCACTAAAAGGTGCACACTAACACTTTTTAAAGAAGATACGGCATTTGAATACTGTTTTGCAGATTCGTAAGCGGAGGAAATAGTGTGGGAAGTTTACTGGTATGGTTACTTCTGAAGTCCAATGATCGTTATTAAAATCTCTTTTCACGGTAAGCAAAGACAAATGAGAGCCGGAGGCGAAGTCCTCAGAAAGCATTTTGAACCATGCCTTTTCAATCTAAGGAGAACATCCTTTTGATATAAAGAGACCACTGCAAAAAGGACACGTTTGTTCTTTTCTGAAAAGGGCAGGAGTCCAGTCCCTCAGAATCCCCTAGTTGCACGCCTGGGTGCGCAATTTATAGATTTTCCACACAGGCAGATTATGCAAAGAAGTTCATGGTGCAGGAACGCATCTGGCAATACCATAGTAAATAGTTTTGCCATGGTAATACCCGGTCACCCAAATAGGATAGAATTGTGTTTGAAAACAGTTGAGTAGATATGCCTACCCCACCTTGTATGGTGCCACACCTGGTGTACAACCCTAAGCACGATTTCTGGATGTGGCTATGAAGCGAGCTATAATAACTCTATCCCAGGACTTCGATTTTTCTATACAAATATGTAAGCTTTGCATTAAGAATTGTATTCTTTATGTTGTGTTGAAGTTATGAGCACCAACCTTGCATATGCCATTGCGCAAGCCTACCCTAATAAATGCGAGAATGGCCCAAAAAAAACGCGAATACACATTTTAGGTGGGGAATTCAACCAAACGTTGAAATTCCAGGGGTCTTGTTCTCCACGAGTGCTGGCTATGTGCTTTGGCCATAAGCGCCCCATTTTTGCTAAAAATTTGGAAAAATTCAGTTGCTTGCATATTACTAAGTAGGAGGGTTTGACTCCAACCCAAGTCGGCCATGAAGCCAGCGGGTGGCATGGGAGGGCAGTGCCCCCCTGCTCAACGATCTTACCCGCCCATAAGTTTGAATCTTGATCACTTGGTATCTTGTCATTGACTTTTCTATGTCAAAGAGTATAGATTGGTGCTTTCTAATGATATTTGCAAATGAGCACTCTCCGGAATTGTAGGGAATGTAATTGTAACGTTTTTCCGGGGGCAAGCCCCCAGACCTCCTTTCCTACCTTCATAGCACTACAAAGGACATTGGTCACATTATAGCCAACATAGAAGGCGCAGTTATCGAAACATTTCTGATCGGAGCCCCCTAACTCCTTCCATTCCCTGTGTGGCCAGTGAATGTGCTCTTTATGTTTGGTGTGGCTGTCACACCCGTCGACCTGGTTGCCCCCCTGTCTGTTGAAAGCTGGTCTTGTGACTGAGCCAAATGCCTTCGAAGAAAACAAACATGGTGGTAATAGAACGATTTATTGGAAAAATTTAAGTTATTAAAAGGAAATAATTATCGTTCCCTGATGACATAAGAGGAGATTTACAGTGTTGCATGTGTTTCATCAGCAGTTAACGCGTCATCATACAATATTTGGAAGAGAACCGTCAAAAAACAGATCTATCTTAGTAGCAAAAAATTCTTATCTTAATCAAGCATTAGCGCTATATATTTACAAGAGCTCTGAATTAATTTTTCAAGATCATCGATTCGATGCAAATTATATATTGAATGATACTAGAGTTTACTTCGTGAAATGAAATCATTTTCATAAAGTTAATGAAAGATCAAATAAAAATGGCAGTCACATTCAATTTAGAAGAAAAACAAAGCAACAACAGCAACAACTAAGGTTGGTCCGTTTTCCACGTCGGTTCTCTACCTGAGCCCCCCGTCATTAATATGTGCCAACGCCAATGCCTGGGGCTCCTTTATTCCAGCGATTGCATCACTGCAAACATGCATTAATTTATGTCTAAAAATCATATTGTGTATTAACAAGCAATATTTCTTTCATTGATATACCATCAAAATACATTAAAAAATACAAATAAAGGCACATTATTCACTTATATAGTGAAGAAAACAGCACTGTTAAGAAATTCAAAAAATTCATCTGATTCATATGGCACAGCCTGGATCCATTCAGCCAATAATAAATTTTAGCTTAACAGTATTTGAATGGATGTTTACTTACTATAAAACAAGTAGGAAAGGCCTTCAGTTTCTTCAAATTCAGTAAAAACTCCCAAAAATGGCCAGGACCTTTGAGAGAGATGCAGGTGCAACTTGCCCATGAGGCCCCAGGGTCAGGTATTCCTGTGTTTATCCAAGGCAGGGGGAAAGGCTTCCTCTGCGGGCACATCTTTGCATATGTATATCCTTCCACAGGGGTAGTTGTTGATCTTCAAACTCTTTTCCGGAAGGACAGTGATTAGTATATTGGTTTCATAGTAATACCAAGTTGATGTTGGGGGCCTGGGGGCTTGCCCCCATAAAGATTCTTTTGAACCAAACCATCTACAACGCCGGAAAATGCCCCTTCACAAGATTGGAACGGTGGAGAATTTAGTATGAAGGGCAATTCTTGCCCCTCCTACCCCCCAGTATAGACGTCCCTGCCCAAGGCCTAGGGAGCATCAAAAGTAAGACTAGCAGTAGTTTTCAGGAGGTGAAAAACACCACTCACCACTTTACTTTCCCTAGGGGTCCTTTCCCTATTTAACTTTTCCCCCAGGGATTCTGAAATTTCTGAAATTTCTGAACTTTCTGAAATTTTCCTCATCTAGACGTAAGTTAGATTCTTATTAAATTCTTGGCACCTGTGAACCATGTCTTCTATAGTGAAAAGACATTTTTACTTATTACTGCCTTTCCCATTTACACAACTTTCATTTACATACTACCTTTCATCACTCTACTCGCCCACTTGGTGAGTATAATAATGAAAGATGGGTATTAATTGCTATATTATTAATTGCAAATTGAAATGTTTTGAGTAGTGTACAGATTGAAATTATTGGGACAGCACATGTAGCAAAAGTTAAAATTCATTGGGTCCTATGCTTCCAGCCTTTCATTTCCTTTCAGTTACTCAATGCAACCAAAATCTTCCTCTGTCCCTCAAAATCCAATCGCGCATGCTGCACCAGCATATTATCTAGGAGCAACACATCGCCCTTTGCCCAGGGTATGCCAACTGCACTTCTCCAACCTGCATCTCGTATTTGCCGTAAAAAATCGGGCTCAAACTCTTCGCCATCGCCATATGTGGAATGGAACGGGTATTGGTTGTCAGGTATGTTCTTTTGATAGAAGGAAGGATGCGCCTTGAAAAACGAGGCATGCATCGCGTGCGCTTGATTGAACCAGATCTCTTCCCCAGTAATAAAATGAGGCTGCATGGCGTCAAGGAGATACCAATAGGTTAGATCGTTGTTTTTCTGCCATTCCCATTCCACACCAAGCCTGGTCATTTCTTCTTCAGCTTCCTATGAACAGAAAAACTATCCCAATTACACCAAAACTGCAAGAGCTATTCACAATACTGAACAAAAATATCTTGAAGCATAAAGGGACAAGATGGCTAGGTGCAGACTCATGGAGACTTCAAATACATGTCTTTTTTATAAGAAAAATGACTATTAGAAGCATGAGGCAGAAATTAAGAAACATTTAAGAAGCATTGACAGGCTGAGTTTCAAACAATAACTTGAAAAACTGTTTTTACAAGGTAATGCTTGTTCCAACTAGAAAAAAAAAAAGAACAGCACCCATTACATGCCTTACAAAACCTGAACATCCTTTTTCATGCATCACAGATGCCTAAACTGGGTTTTTATTAATGTTGGAAGTCTTAAGGATTTAAGGAACACTAAAGGCTGGATTTGACAAAACATTAAGAAACATTCAGGCTGCAGCCAGAGAGATCGTTTCTTATAAAAAAACGTGTATTATGACCGCGTGACTACGATCTACAACAGCAAAGGTATTACCGCTCATTGGTCAGAGTGGTCTGATCTGGATCGAGGGTCAGACTTTTCATGACGTTTGAAAAAATTGTGGCATTGGAAACTCTCGAGTAGCAAACAATCGCCCCCCCCCCAGTATTTATTTTTGAGATTTTTGCCAACTCCTCGTTTATTAAGTCTCCAAAATTTTGAGGATGTGAATGTATAATTTACCCCAAAAGTGAAAGAAAAACGAAAATCCATTACATTTAATAATGGACCACTTGCCTACCATAGTTGGAATCGTCAGGCCAATGGTAAAAATGTAAGAATTATTCAAATTATTCAAACTCCCCATTTACTAGATTTTTAAATATTTCCAGCAACCCCCCAATTATTTCGACCCCTCATTTATTAAATTTTCGAGAACTTTCCAATCACAATTATTCCAAACCCCCCCCAATTTTTCGGTACTTGAAGGCACGTATCGGTTTCAAATGAGTCCGATATGCCTTCCTAGCGTACTGTCCTTCTGGCAAAATGACGATGATGAATCCGATATAAAACCAATAAGTTTATTAATTCGATACAGAATGACTACGGCATCGCCTCGTGGAGAATCCGATATGATTTCATAAAAGATCGATAAATGATTTTACATCGGATTCATCATTATCATCATCATCATCAGCATCAGCATCATCATCCTCATCATCATCATAGTCATCATCATAACCAACATCAATCATCATCATTATTATCAATCACAATAATAGTAGCCATCATTATTCGTCATCATTATTCGTCATCATCATCAATAATGATCAATCATGATCAATCACGATCAATCATGATCAATCATCATCATCAACACCAACATCATCAACGCATAGACAGAAGGGCAATCCAAAATCATGCAAGCAGGACCCAAATGTCATCCACCATATGTAAGACCAGAAAATATGATTTTAGGAGCAAATAAGGGCAAAACAGCTACACCCTAGTTGGGGTATTTGATGGTGGTGTAGCATAGCCTTGAGCAGTGGTTTTCAACCTTATGTTGGAAGGGAACCCCAAGGGTGTATTCCAATGACTCGAGGGACCCCTGTTTACATATGTGTACAGGAGAACTAAAATATACTGTCGGTCGTAGCATTTGTATATAACTTCTGGCGGAACCCGTAGATTGTGCTGGCGGAACCCCGGTTGAAAACCACTGGCCTAGGGTGTATCATGTTCAATAACCAAGGGCCTCCGATCAAAGGCGCCCCCATTGAAGTAGTTTCTTATCTGTGGTTTGACCCTATTGTTCATTTTTCTCATAAACAAAACTCTCTTCTCTACATACAGACACTTTTCAGGGGTCTAAATGGCATTACGTCATAGAGTTCATTTCACTCCGACGCTCCTACGCGATGGTCTATGGTGGCCTCGGCGTGCCATGCGTTCTTTCGCCTTTTTTCTTCAACTCTTTAAAATGTTTCTCCATTACGTTTCCTTTCTTTTTTCAATCATCACAATTTTTATGTCTTTTTCTTTTCTGCTTACATTTCTTCACTATATTTTTTATTCTTTTTCTGAATTGAAACAAAAATTATTTGAAATTAAATTAAAATTAATTTTTCAAATGACAAAAAAATAAAATGAAATTAATTTTTCAAACGAAAAAAGTGAAATAGAATGAAATCAAATTTTTTTCAAACGGAAGAAAAGTAAATTATGTGAACATAAATTTTTTCTAGTGACAAAAAATTAAATTAATTTTTCAAACGAAAAAAAAGCAAATTGAAATTGAATTCTCGCCGTGGCCGAGGCGTGCCATCAGCCGAGGTGTGCCATCA
>WIPJ01002020.1:99242-110094 GCA_018155075.1 Cassiopea andromeda
TGTCGTGTGACAAAGAGATGGAAAGAGTGAAAGACGTTTTAGATCCAAAAGCAAGGGAGTTTAGACCAAAGAGAAAAGCTGCAAGAGATGCTGAGCAGACCATAAAAGAAGTTTTAGCAGATGAAGAGAGAGGCTTAGCAGACGATTGATGACATTTGACGTCAAAGACTCAAATGGGGGGAGTGTGTCGGAAACATGACCCCCTAGAAATATTGATATCGTGACTTTTCGAACAAAGGAACTTGAGAATCGTACGAGCGAGAACTGAGAAGTGAACTGAGAGAACAATTTTTGTGTTGTTTTTGTTGATTGAGTTTTGTTATTGTTCATGAGAAAACATAAAATCAAATCAGTGAAATTTTTGTTGTGATCTTGGGGCACTTCGCAACAGGTATAAAATGCCCCTCAAATGAAGAGTTGCTAAAAGTTATCCTTTATGGCCATGAACAGTTATCTTTTGATTCAAATGCAAAAATTCTCAGAGCAGCACTGGAATATATCCACATTTCCAAACGTTTTGAATGACCTGGTATCAATATCTTCTAATCTCCTCTCCCGATATTTTGTTTCCTTAGTTCTTGTATTTAGATTCTTGTCGAGGCACTCCTCTGGTCGAAAATCCAAGTGACAAATGAGCCACAAACTGCATAAACTATGAGTTTCATTTCATTTCGTTTTCGACCAGAGGGGTGCCCTAAAGGCCAGGGGGTAGTCATGATAATTTGCACCCCCTGGTATCGTCCTTGTAGTATTGTAAAGTAGTTTGTCAATTTGTAACTTGTTTAATGTAATTTCTTATATCTATAGAAAAAAAAATTCAAAAAATAATAAAAATTTAATGAAGAAATGTAAGTAGAAAAGAAAAAAGACATAAAAACTGCTGTTTTTGATTGAAAAAAAACAAACACAGTGGAGAACAAATTTTAGAGAGTTGAATGAAAAAAACGAAAGAACGCATGGCACACCCAGGCCACCATTATGGTCTCATCTTACTAAGTTCCCAAGCGCCCCGAGTGACATTTCGTATAATTAGTGTTCATACAAAACTATCCCGGGGGCTCTATCTTATCATTCTCAAATATCTTTCAACGGAAGTCACAAGAACAGCTACATGCAGTGCGCATGTATATCTGCGCACTATACTTACGTCATGCTCAGACCTAGCCTACAATCTTTTCAGGTCGGACCACTTCAGCTCGAGGGCGTGTCTATTGTTCTATGAGCCTAGGATTGCAAAACAACTTTTGTATTACGAAATGCTGTTCCTTTTGAAAATACAAGCAAAATTAGTCACGGTTTGCTGACCTTGCCTTGCACATTGCTTTGATTGTGGGAAAGTGCTGTGGCATTGCAAATTCAAAGCTAAGGAAGTACGTTGATAGCAGTATAAGTCGTTGCAGTTTCTACGGTCTAAGCTGTGGATTTAGCCCCCAGCCACAACATCGCATGCAACACAACTGCCAACAATGCGGTCAAAGCTTACAGCAGGCATTGGCAGTACAAGCTATAAGCCACAAGTTTCCTATCCAGTTGTATTTCGATATGAATTAGCAAAACGACCAACACAAGAAAGCATCGGTTACCTTTTTAATTGAAACGTGGAATACTTTCTGCCAAGACAAGTAGTCAGATGTTGCACCATCAGGGCAGTGTCTGATATAACGAATCTTTTTGCGGACAATCTTCTCGATGTACTTCTGATCAAGTTGAGCAAATAAGTCAGTATTCTTGCAAATCACCGAAACACCTCCCTTTTCAGGTGGCAGCAAACAGAAAAAGAAAAACTAGAAGGAAAAATACTGCAATAAAGACTAAAATAGAGAATAATAAACAATAAATAAAATAAAGATGCTGCTGTTTGGAAAATGTTAACAGTTCAATCATAATTCAGAATGGTCGCCATAAAGTAAATTCCTGCGCCTAGTAAATATATCATTTACAGTACAAAGAATGCAATTATACCACTGAGGTCCTCATTTCAAAATGATATCATGCTACTCCTGAGCAGTATCAACAGATGCAAATACTGTTTGAGTTAACACAAAAGGAAATAAATGCCAACACTTCTCCATTACCTTACACATGCAATAATTCTTTGTAGAAATTTGTTATCAGAATAGTCGACAGCATATTAGACATAATCATGAATCACAGATCATAAATCGCAGAAAGTGTGGTCAATTTCCGTCACTTGCACTTCTCAAACAGCATAGGAAAACCACACAACAAACTTCCAAACAAAGCAAGGGAAATGAAAGAGCGTAAGTAAATTAGATCTAGAAAATCTACATCGTAAAATATCTCATTACCCTTTTGTTATACACCCGAGAGTAAGACATTTCGTTGTGCAAATCAATACAACACTCTGGAGGCTCATCACTTGCTGAGTAGACCTGGGAAATTACATTGTTCCTGTGGGCACTTCCTCCAATGTAATTCATAGGTCGGTATCCTGTACTGGAAAATAAAAGCTGAAAGTCATCAGCTGACTCTAATGGCAACCCACGAAACAAAATCGCTCCATATGTTAAAAGGCTCGTGTCAGCTTCCTCTTTGCAGAGCCTACCCCAGTCTTCGATGCTGTAGGTCCCCACAGCCTCCAGCGCCAATGGAAAGTCATCTCTCGGGCTGTCCAAATATTCAGGGAAGGTAATCGAATCAGCTCCAGGCAGAAATCTGCGACCTTTCAGTCGGACCGCTGGTTTCAACTGGATCCTGCTCGGATCAACCACAGAAAAAGCACTTGTTTTTCGTTCGTTGAAGGCCAGCATGGTTGATGACAATCGCACCTGCACAATCCATCTTGAGAAGCGGCTTACTTTTCTCATGGACAACATTATGTTACCTTTTACCTTGCACTTCGAGATGTGCGTTGTCCTTCTGCACGCACGGACTGGTCAAGAACACTTAAGGACGAACATGCCGGGGGTAAACGGCTGTCTAGCAAAAGACATTGAAAAGAGCCGAAAGGGGCATGGTCCAGGGGCAGTGATTAGCACAGGACATTGGGAAATGGGGTGACGGAAATCGTCAAAATTCAATTCAAGTTTTAGTAACGTAAAGCGAGAGAAAAGAGAGAGATTTATTCATTAAACAACTTTTCTTTAGAGACAGCAGTAAATTCGATTAATGTGCGCACGCTTGGTTCAAGTTTTTGAATAGTTATTTTGGAGATGAAAAATTCTTGTTTTCTATTCGACTACAGTCTAAATATACGAACCTTTTACAGAACCGGGATAATCTGGAGCTTGTGCCCGCAGGAGGACGAAGGCATGATTCTAGCCAGTGGGAATAACTATTATAAATACAAAAACTCCCCACCATGGGGTAAGAATAGTAGGGTGCTGGAGGTGAAATCTCGGAAAGACTTTTCAAGGAGTTTTTGACACGTCGTTTGAATCCTAGGGAAACACCCTTTGCAGAATAGAGATGAGTCTATTATAGATAACGTGAACTTTTATGACAAAGTTTTGCTAGGACAGTTTTAAGAAATTTGCAGTTATATAGTCAAAATGGCATCAATTAAAGAAAGAATGGCCCGATCAAAACTCACATTAACATCCATAATTTCAAGGGTTTCTATCCTTGGCTTTCTGGGCTGACATGTTTATTTATTCAGCGTGCGTCAGAACACTGTTTTCGTGAGTGTAAATTGCATACACAGTTGTGAGAAGGTACCATGAAAAGATATTGATTAAAATTTAAACCCCAATATGCAAGGTATCCGAGTAGTGTTTTGGACTATTGTTCTGTTATCAGAAAAGGACAATAGGAACTGTTCAAATTTGAAACCGTTGTAGTTCTCAGATGGCTGGAGAACGCGATTTTGAATTTGGTTTTTGCAAATAACAGAGCTATTTTGCTTATCCTTTATAGTAGACTCTTTCATAACCAGAGTACACTATGGATCCACTATGGTTGGGCCCAGAGAAAAATTGCAATAGTCTTCTTTTTATGCCGGATAGGAAAACGGTTCAGTGTAGACGGTAGGCTAAAACGGAACATTTCCACGCCATTTTCGTACGAAAACGTTATAATGTAAACGGGGCCTCAACGTTCAAAACTTTTCTCGAATTTAAGCTTGAGATTTTCTTAAAATCTTCTAAACTTTTAATGAAATGAACTGGCTAAAATACCTAAATTCCACCTATAACATTTTGAATGTAATAATGACGTAATAAACACTAAAAACTTTCCTAAGCCTCAAAAATCCAGTACTGAACTTTATTAATTGTTTGAGCACCCGAGTACCACTTTCTTATAAAAAGAACGTTCAATCTAAGGCCTCGTTTACACTACATCGCTTTCATTAAAAAACGGTATGGAAATGTTCTCGTATGAAAACGGCATAGTGAAAACGCTATAATGTTTTCTTATGCAATAGTCTTCATTTGATGCCAGATAATAAACTGTTCAAATGTAGACGGTAGGCCAAAACAGAACATTTCTACGCCGTTTTCGTATGAAAACGGTAACGGGGCCTTAGTTTTCTTTCTTTAGATCAAAGTTTGTTCAATAATTACGTCATGTTGAAATTGCCAATTTTGAACCACCTACCCCCAGCGTCACGCTCTAAATTACGAAAAGCGTGCAGAATTACCACAGAGACGGGTAGTGGCGGTTTTAAGGGGAGCCAGGAAGGCCATGAAGACAAGTTTGTCTCTGTGAGAACTACCCACCCCCAAGGCGTTACGGCAGGGGCGGATACAGGATTTATGCTGAGGGCTGCACATTGCATCATTATGCTTTGCGCATTCGCAGTGACAAAAATATTCAAGATATTAGCGACTTTGAAATTACTGAATCAGACACATTTGAACTTAACCCATTGCCTAGCATTCGCCAATAATGGTGTCTTGCATCTGATTTATTGGCATGATTTCACTATTCATCACAGATCAAAAATACTGCATTGTCAGCACAGATGTTTTGTGAGATTCTGATTTGTATTCATGATTATCAAAGTTCCATGTTGCAGACTTCCAATTGCTAAGAGGTTTTATCACCAGGTTCAGTATTTTTCCTCACAAAAAACAAACATGGAACTCAAAAAGCTCCATCCACAATCTTTGAATATGCCAGCCATTGATACCTCGGAAACCAAGATAAATTAGATTTCCTTCTCTTGTCATAAGTTGTGTGAAATGAAAACTTGGAGGTACTATCAGATTTCCAAATATTATTTGAAATGTCATAAACCTGAGGCTCTCGGAGATCACTAGTACATTCAAGAAAATTACCAATGTCGTATTACATTAAAAACAACTACCAATATCATACGGGGTTGTTGAAGAATGATTGCAGAACGTGAGAGATTATTGAATTGGCTTTCTGAGCAGCAGTGGTAGAGGGAATAGAGATAGGGTTTTCAAAACAAGAATCTGACTTATTGCTCTTTGCAGGGATGTAACTGTCCCTTGTCACTAAAGGGAACGCAATTTTGCATTGATTTACATGCTATGATGAGGAAAAGCAGGACCCTTTTTGACGTTCCAAGTTAGAAAATAGTGCCAATGTGATTTGGTGCATCAGATTTTGTGCAATTCACACTTTCCTGATATTCTAGCCTGATCAGGAAAGTGTGAATTGATCAGTTATATTCCCAGTAGGGTCAGGTGGTGCAACAACTGAATTGTGCACTTTGTGGGAGCATTTGGCTCGTTCACTAGACCCAGTTTTGCTAGAAAAGGGCTTTATTTGCAATCTCAAGACATTTGATAGAGCCATCATTGACAAAAAAAGAAGACCACCTGTCAATTATTTACAACTTCCTGCTTCACCAGTCAACATTAAGAACTTGACTTGGCTTGTAATATGAGAGTTGTTTCAAAGGTGTCTTCAACAGAGAAAAAGATATCAAGAAGGCTAGGTTTCTTCTCAGTTGAGGGTGGGAGGGTTTTGTTGTTGCTGTTGTTGTTTACTTTATTTTGAGTAGGCTGTTATACCTAGATTTTTCAGCTAATTTAGGCCTCTTATGCATGCCGCATCCAGGCATCGGACCCCTAGTTTAACGTCCCTTCCGAAGGACGGCTGAGTGAACTGTTTTGGTTGTTCATCTGTAAGGTTGCCCATCCAGTTTCTGACCGTAACAGCAGTGCTTCACTTCAGTTAAGCTAATGGAACTGGCTGGGCCGCTAGGCCACTCACTCAGGAGTAATGCTAAGCATTCAAATATAGTTCAGCATGTGTTGGGGCGCTGAGTGCTAAGGAAAGGTGCTCATTCCCAGTCACCAAAGCAGATATGGCATTATAAAGACTACCTATATTGTGGATCACTCTAGTAAACATATAAGAAAATATATGTACTCCTCTAATGCATAGGGTACTTTATGTTTTGACTAATATTTGACATAAGAATTGCTCTGTTTTACTGAAAGCAAACCTATACTATCAATTGATCCAAGGCTGTTATTATGATAGGGAATGTAATGAAGGTGTCACACTCCAAGGAAAAAGGACACAAGGAGTCGTCAAACCCTTGGGTGCTAAGGAGAGGTGCTTATGATCTATGTTCATTTTCATGCATGACTAATATACCCGGGAATAAGTGGATCAAATTATGATGGTTGTTGTCCTATATACAAGAATAATAATAAAATTAGAAATTATAAAAATAATGTAAAATCTCAAATTTCTCTAAAATTGTAAATATGTCTACTTAGCAAATAGCCATGACCCCTGTAAAAATTCATATAATATGACCCAGAATGGGGCGACAAGTAGTAATTATTAGATTAGCCATGGGTTTCTTTGGGTGCTCTTAGGGTAGCATAGCGGATTAGAATCATAACCTTCCCAAGTCTACGTAAACTCTGAGCGAAAACAATATGTTAAATAAACAATCACATACAATCAGTACCTCATTGCTGTAAAATTTTCATCCATTGATTGTTCTAGCTGGCCGCCTTCCTTCATTACCAATCATTGGTAATCAAGGAACCAGCGATTCAAGGCCTAATGATAATGGTGGTGATAAGTAAGCAGCAGCAACCCTTTCTATTCTTACCAACTCCAGCTGATTCAAACGATCTAGTTTATCATACTGTTCTAATGCTATGAGGTTTTTTATTTTCTCTACAAGGTCCATGGTTTTGATCGAATGTAACGAAGATAATGCTAGTTGGTTGCACGACTTTTTCAAATTCAACGGCACTCTCTTAACTAACAAGTGTCAAGAAAATTCACTCTTTCGCAACTACCAATTAGACCCGGTCCAATTAGACCCGGTATCTTGACGTTTGTGCAATGTAGGTACTTATCATCGTGCGCACTGACTTTTTTGCTGCACGAGCTCGCCAACGCCAGTTCATTGGTGAAGACAGGGAAATATTTGCATAATAATAGGTCATGCAACACAAATGACATAGTTGAAAATCATCATGCTCAAATTACATGAGTTATTTTTAGCTACCACGTTGCTATGATCCTTTCCCAGAAATCATTTTGTGGACGCAAAACAACTCGGCTCAGCTACGTAAAATTGAACCCAGTTATTTCTTGTAGATAGGCGGGAAAAAGTTGAAACTTCAACGAGGAGATGCATTTTAGACTTCTGCAAATAACTGAAAAACAGACAGCAAGAAAATATCAATCCGAAAATTTGACAGTCTTCCGTGCAACATGTGTAACTACCCTGTATCCGGCCCTGGCGTGATGTAATTATAGAACAGCCCAATAAACTTCATTTATCTGTCGGTCATTCCTTTCACTCAGGAGGTACGTATGACCGGTTCAAATTGCGCTTGTTCCCCTGTTCTCTTGAGGGAGCCCCTTTGCTCCCTTGAGTTTCGCGGGTTTATTATTCAGACATGCCCTTTGGTAACCACTCCCATTTTATTGCAAGCAAGTGACTATTCTACTACAACCTTGCACAAAATATGTTGAGATAACGACAAAAATACAGGTAGAGTCATAATGACGTCATCATTTGAACTTAAGGGTAAAGGTGTAAGTATTCCACGTAGAGTGTATGCAAGAGGCACACTTGCTTGTCTTTGCCTGTAAGCTAAGGTAGCAAAAATCCAAACATTGACCTTTTGGACTTAGAAGCATGCCAGCTCTACTATTGCATAACAAAAGCTAGCCTTTAACTATCATGGAAGAGGAATGGAAAGTAGTTGGGGGGGGGTCTAGGGACATGCCCTCAGAAAAAGGTTTTGAACCACGCCCTCTAGAACGCTGGAAAATGCCCTTTTGGAGCATAGGAAGCTTTATGCTCAGAAGGAAAACTGATCCTCCAGCCTAGAGACGAAAGACGAGGAAGCTACGCGGACCCTTGCTTTTGCTATCGTATACCTTTAGTCCAGCGCTATTTCACGTCAGTAAGCCGGAGGAAACATTGTATAAGCTGGAATGTGCACTGAAATTCCTATATGGCATAACTCTTTGATATAATTATTGCCCAGCAACAAGTGTTTCCATTGCCATGCAAACTGTACTATTCTATTTGCAGGGGGTGTTGCAGCCAGGGTTTTTTTAAAGAGAGATTTAGAACTGAACATAATACCCAGCAATGCTGTATTCTTTTGGTTGCAAATGGGATTGAACTGCCTGCTTTTGGTGAGAAGGGGTAGATAAATGCTACCACCTCTTAACAATTCCATTTATAGTTTCGCTTCTCATATCATTTCATACCGAAATCTGCCATTTTTACTGCTATTTAATTTTCTAACACTCTTGGATCACTACATTATAAGCTTGTGAATTGCACATGTCTCTCGTTTGCACTGTAAAAATTGTTTAGAACTGCACATTTTGTGTGGAACTGCACGTTAAAAAAAGCTGGTTGCATCCCTCACCACTCGTTATCTACGCCCCGACATAAAAAGAAGCGGTAGGCAAGTGAGGGTCTGAAGAAAAATTTTCAATGCCATGCTCTCTATAGCGTTGGAAAACGCCTTTTTGCAGTATAGGGTGACATTATATTCACCGACCACCTTTGTACCGAGAAGGAAGAATTGATCCTACAACCCAGGTTTACTGACTATTGAAGACCAAGAACAAAATTCAGCACTCTACAAGCCAAGATACAAAAATAATTGAGAATCTGTACATGGAAATGTTCCCTGGAAGAACCTGAAGTTCCTTATTCCTTTTTAAATTTTGCTATGTTCCCTTGTTCCCTCGATAGATTTTGGATATTCCCCTGTACCTTCGAACCCTTTAATGGGCCTCGTTAAAATCAGCCAGGGGGTCTGGAGGCATGCTTCCCCAGGAAATTTGATACTTAGATCCTCTGAAATTGCCAGAAACGTGTATTTTTCTATTTTTGCATCTTCAAAGTTTTCAGGGAGGGCAACCAAGTTACATGAGAAGGATAATTTTTTCGATACTTTGAAAAGTGGGGGGTACGTCCCCCCTGTGTCCTCCGGTTCCTACGTCCATGTCTGATAATAATGATAACACTCCGGCGTCCCTGACAGTCAGGTACGCAGGAGAGGGGGCAGAAGGAAGCAAGCATCCTTCCTGCTTTTCATTTGGGGGAGCAGGGGAAGCAAAAGTGCCATCTCTTACATACAATAACTTGCTTTCCAAACGCTGATATTTTCAAAAATGATACAACGGAGATTAAATAAGCTATAAATAAGCAATATTTAATTGGACAGGACAATTATTTTTATGATTGTGAGAAATACAACCCTTGATTTTCCCAAAGAAGCTCTTAGGAAGCCCTCTATTTCTCGGTTAGATTTGCTGGCGTGGCAGCTAGAGGCACTTCAGGGAAATAGGGGTATTTTGGCAACATGGAGAGAAGGGAGTTTGGGCCAAGAAATTTTTTGGAAACCACGCCATTTATTCTGGCTATAAATGTGACTGTCGCCCTTTCTACATCAGAATTGTATTGGGAAAGCACAAAAAGTAGCAGTTCTTGAAAGCAAATAGAAAATGTTTGTGGCTTGCTGGCAGTAAATACTGTATCGAAAGAAAGTAGTAGATTGGAACTGAATACTCATTCCTTCAAAGAATAAGGCCCCATTTAACTACATAAATCATTGCATATTTTAGTTGTTGTAAAACCATTCCATTGCAAAAAAACCGTCCTGTTGCTACACAAAATGACTTGTTATGAATTGTGTTGAAATCCTATACCATGTGACATGGAGCATGCGCATGGAGAAGACGAGAAGAAGAATTGTTGAGAACACAGTGGAGAACGAAGGGCTTCGAGAACACGAAAAGAGAAAAACATATCCATTGAACATTACGCTTCGAGGAAGCATTTGAGTTGAGAACTCTTGGACTTATTTTGTGTATGGACTTATTGCGTGTATGTTGTTGCTGTAATTTGTTTTATTTATTGATATATATGTACTTCAAAACTTCAGCTCGCGGAGTCATTCAGTGAACTCTCGATTCTTCAAGACACCCAAATTAAATCGATAATCTTGGGGAAATATGAGCAATGTTTTCCGAACATAGCTATCAATGCAATAAACATCAGATATGGTGGCAGCTGTGAGGAAATTACCGACGAGTTACGAAGCTTTTTGTAAAATCCGATGAAGCTGTCGAATGTAGGCCGATGAAACGGTCTGAAGGTACTGACATTGCCAAATGAATGCTACACACTTATTTCAGCAAATGGAATGAGCTAAGACAGGATGAGCTTTGTGTCTAAAAGTTGCAAACTTCCCAGAAAACGTACGATTTTAGCGATAAGAGGCACGATTTGGCGACAGAGCTTTTTCTAGGGGGTGTGACGCTCCAACGCCCCCCACTCGCGACGGCCCTGTATGGTAGTCAGTGTCTTTTTGCTCCTGTTGGTATCGTTCCGGTACCCCTAACTGTAGTGATGGAGTTATATATGTGGTAAAGCGACGTATGTGCTGGTGTGAGAAACGGCAATAGAGAG
>WIPJ01002021.1:0-50350 GCA_018155075.1 Cassiopea andromeda
ATATACCATTCGAAAACAGACGTAAAATAGTGACTAAGATTATTCATAATTACAAGCTACGCAGGAAGTAGGGTATGAACGCGTGGGCATGGAAGGGAAGGGCAAACTGACATGCATGGGTACTATACTTAATGACGTGAACTAAGGGAGTATTTGCTACGATAAAATATGCGTGAATAAACTAATGATAACCAAGGTATCGATACGGCCTAGCAAATACTGGGAATCTCCCGCGCCTACAACCAAACAAAAGAAAGGGGATTACATTGTAGTATGATGCATGCACTATCGGTTACGCAGCCTATGACGTGCATCAAGGGATATGCCTATGCTATCTATGGAGAGAATAAACAGAAAGAAGAAACTTCTAAGCTATGAATGAGCCCAATGAGATACGTGACAACACCCAGGGAAGAATGCTGGGGTGAAGAATGCTTAACACCTTGGATTAAACTGTCTTGCAAGGCACCAGTGGCAGTTCTACAGAGGGGCTAGGAGGAGCCACGACCCCTCAAAATATTCTTGGCCCCTTTGTTGGACCTCCAATTTGCTAGAAAAGTATAAATTTTGAATTTTGAATACATTTATTACTACAAATACTTGCGAAATAGGAAGATGTATAAGGAATGAGCATTATTCTTCTAGACTGTTACTGTACTTTATCTTATACAAAACGTCTCTCTAGTTTTCTTTGTTTCTTTTGGCTGTGCATGTAACCTACAACATGTAGTAAATTTCTAAGTGTTGATGGAGATCTTACATTTGTATTTTCCGTTATGTTGTCGTCCTGTGCTCTTATTTCTGTCATTTTGCATGCTCCCCTTCATGTTGGCCCTTTCAATTATACAGCATTTTCGTGCATAAAGGACCAATTTCTGTGCTCAAAGAGGGTGTTTTCTTAGAGTAAAGAGTGTGTGGTCAGAAAAAATTGCTGGGGGCGTCGCCCTCAGACCCCCATTTTTCTGCCTTGCTCTCAGGAGCTAGGGTCCCCCGGTTTATTGATTTTCATACTGCACGCACATGTCAATAAATGATATGATGAAAGCAACATTTCTGTAAATCTACTAGTTTGTCGGAGAGGCAATTTCCTCTGTCTCACAGCAACTTAAATTTTCCCTGAAGCACTAAGATTTTATATTTTCTAGGTAAGTACCGTTATTGTTGGACTCCATAAGTAAATCTCCCTCCCCTCGTGTAAGTCCCCATCCTAAAGCTGTTTTCGGACAATTGAGTTCACACCATTGAGAAAGCCCCCATTGTGGCTCTCTGGGTCCAGTATAACACAGGTCAAATGCACTGAAAATAGAAAATTCAATTAATGGTCTGCTGATTGATGCCAGCGTGTAACGCTAACAACTTTCTCAATCTTAATTCTACCTCTATGTAAATTTAACTCAAAAGACATTAGAATACCTTACTTTTCTAGCAACTTCCAAAAAGAATTATTTGATATTACTTAATTTCTTGTCACCTTGTAGTAAAGCTCAGTATATGTAGATTTGATTATTCCTCTTCTTGATTAACCCCCTTTAGAGTAAGCCCCCTTTAGAGCAATCCCCCACCTTCAAAATCATTTTTGAAAAATGTTCAAGTGCAAATATATCACTCACCTAAAATGCAAAAAGTCTAGTCGAAAATATTTTTCCACTGTGGCAACTCAGTGTGGTTTGTCTTAGCTAATGATTTGTGAGATACATTTAATTTCAATGAGATTTATCTTATTGTCCCAGCTGCTTAGATCTGGAGATAGTTGAAAGGTACAAGAAGTTGCTCTTCACAAGAGAATTCTTTTGACCTAGACACAATTCTCTGCTAGCGGTTTGAAAAGCAAAAGAGATGAAAGTATCAATTCATTGTGCTTGAAGCGTCACGTCAGCACATTTACCTGTATTTTGCCGATAATGAAGTAGAGCATATAGTTATGGACAGCCTGTGAAAAAGTCTTGATTCAGTGAGAGCCATTTCGAACAACCTGTGCAATACTTTTGAACCCCAAGTGTACCAAGGCTTTGCTAGCTAATCATGAATAAATAGAACATTCTGTGTACTGTTTGCATGCTATACAGCCTAGTAACAATTGCAACTGAACTATGCCAACATGGTTTCATTACTTCTATGTTATGTTAAGGCCATGCCTAATTTTAGTGTGCAGTGATAACCAATTTGTGCAGTGATAAACTCAAAACGTGCAGTGATAAATTATGAAATGTGCAGTGATAAATTATGAAATGTGCAGTGATAAGAACGGTGCTTAGCAATTTTGGTCATACTTGGAAAAGAGTCCTGACATTTTTGGTACGTACATATTGCAAAGTTTAACTGCTTGTCAAACATCTCCTTTAGAAAATGCCCCATAACCATGACAAAAAATATTCAAAAATCTTAGAATACCTTATAGACCTAAATTTCTTGAAAAAACGTTACCAGATCACGGAATGTACTGTGAAATGCAACTGCTCAGTTTACCTGACTTTTCCTTTACGGTATCCCTGTTTTTTAGTAATTTTAACTTCATTTTTTAAACTACTGGAAAAATATTTCCAAATAATCCATAAATCGTGCTGGCGCATATATACCAGGCCCCCTATTGGTGTTACCCCCTCAGAATGCCTCATTTCTTGTAAAATGTGCAGTGATAAAATTTCCTTAAAATTAGGTATGGTTAAGGCAGCAGTATGTTCAGGCAACAGCAGGTAAATCCGTTGAATAATTTCAGTTCCATGACTACTACAAGCAAACATAGCCCTGAATACAGTATCGACAGTAAACTGATAAAAGTCATAACCGATAAGCTTCTGTGCTACTTCCATGCTTCCTGCGAGGCTCAATTTTTCGATTAACATGATATATAAAACAATCCGTATTACAAACACTGTCCCCTGTATGAAGTTGAGCTTCTACTCACACAGTAGTCAGCTATCTAGTTACATGAAAATTAGTTTGTTTTTGAAAATTTTAATTATTCCTGTCTATCTATTATAAAGTATGCGGAATACTCTATCTTCTTTGAACGAGTGATAAAATCAGAAAAATTTATCTTATAAGAAAAAAAATTGATGAACATATTTTTATTTATGAAATTGCTTTTGGAATAGACAGAAATCCCTTTTCTTATTCAAACAATGGAAAAATTAAAAAAAATCGCTGTTTAATTGTGTCTACTTACAACTTCAAAAATTACATGTCACCATCAGATGTAGCATTTACTGATAGGTATACATGGAAACTTTCACCTTAATATCTCTTTCTATGTGAGGGCTATTTCAATTCCAGTTTTACAGACACTGAAAGCAAACCTATTGAGCAAACTGCATTCAAAGTGTTACAAAATTTGCTTCCGCCTTTTTCAGGGTACAGTAATTCATTTCTTGGCTTATACTGCAAAATTTCTTTAAAACTATAGGATATGCGTTTTCTTATGTGCTTGAGACAGGTGAAATGACTCTGGTACCAGAATAGTTACATAGTCTGATGCTGATTCTAGTGCAATACTGCTAGCTAGAGGTTTAGATTTCCCTACATGGAATTCATGATTGCTTTTAAGACTTCGCTTTTGTAAGACGATTAGGCCAGACATTAAGTAGCTTGAAAAAGTACTTATATCCTTATTGTAGGACGCACAGACTGTTGTGGTACAATAGGACTCTCAACGCATGAGAATGGTTGAGGAGTGCTTATTGTGGTTCTATTGTTTACAAGTTACGTCGGAATCTTCATGGGTGGTGAATCAAAAGAACCACGATAATTAACTGGGATTCTTATGTTTACGTATATAGACCATCAGTGCACCGGATTGAATTATTCATATGAAAGCACCCAACGAATGCTTCGCTAAAGGATACCGGTTTCTTATCTTTGTTCAAAATTTAGTGTAAGTTTCGTCCACCCTCACTATAGTCGTCATAGTCATTTATTGAAAAGAGTTCTATAGTTGCTTGATTTAGAAAGTAAGGGACGCTCAGGTTCGATAGCAGGGATGTGAGTCACCTATCCGACCAAGGCAGCTAAGTACCCTGAAAGGGAAAGATCATGGAAGGAAAAATCAATATTTCTAACCTGTCTACTCTGGGCTTTATAACAACAGTTAACCAGCCATCCCAATTACCAGTTTACACTAGGATAGCAAATAAAAATTCACACTATTCAGGTTCTGGCTTTCCCTTCTTGGATCATTTGATTTCTGTTCGATTTATTTATTTCTTGGGCTGCTTTTCCTCCTTCACTGGCAAAGTTGTATGACTTATAATACCTTTTAGCCAATGTAACTTCCTCTCCCTCGTTATTTTTCGTTTCAATGCCAAAAATTTATACTTTTGTACAATCCTATGAAAGATTGATTTTCTGCATAGTAAGCCTGCAGCTCCCAAAGAAACCAGTTAAGATTTTCTAGCATTCTGTATGCATGTAATTGTAATGCTAATAGCTACTGCTTCTGCAGATGTATTGAAGCAGGATCCTGCCTTTGTAACACTGAAGTCTATTCTTGCTTTATTGCACACTATGCTCTTTGGACATCGATCATAGAAAATATGATTCAAATTTAGATTAGCGTTTTGGGATATATCTTGTTGAAATCTTTGAAAATATTCTGAGGACATCAATGTCTCAAAGTTGACTTAATTGCACGTAGAATACAGTATATGCTTAAGTGTCATCAAGACATTGACAACCTGCCTCTTTGCCAGGATCGAGCTTGTAACAGCATAGGCACCAAATCTTGATTGGTAACACATAATTTCAAATAATTGCAACATATTTTGGAAGCATTTTCAGAAGGCTTCAATTCACATTTCCAGAATGAAATGTCAATAACGTTTGATCTACGCAAGATATGAAAATTGCTCCTTCTAAAAATATGAGTTGAAGCCTTCTGAACGTGCATAGAAATATTTTTGAATTATTCGAAATTATGTGTTGTCCCAGTTTTTTTGCAAAGACAGTACACTATTTATCCCCAAACACACGCTTCTCGAATGAATTCTCGCAACATCATTGGCAGGATCCTTCGATGGTGATTCCTTTGACTTGAAACAAGCAAGAATTGAAGCCTATGCTACTTGTAGCAAGATGACCTTTATTTAAGCACCACTTGAAGTCACAATCACTTCATTATCCAGTTGAAGGCCCTCAAAAATATTTTTACAAGCCTCTAGGTGGCTTTATTGTTACTTTCTATACTTCTCACTACCTTAATCATTATTTTGCCATCTTCTGCACTCATGAAAGTATAATTTTAGCACGTATATAATAATATAATAATAATCATTTTATTTAACATTGGCACTAAACATAGCTACGTTACCATAAAATATAATGAAGCTAATCTAAGCCAACTTCTAAAACCAACTTCCTAGACTACTAAACCGGATCACAATAAATTTGGTAAAACCACTAGCAGAACTAAAGAAAACGCGTAAGTTATAAAAAACCCAGCGATGGTATATAGGGTCTACACAGACGGTAATGACAATCAGAGGGATTCCAATTTCTGATTTTTAGTGGAGCTTTTTATATGAGAAGTTAGTGTCTGCCACAATTATGGTCCTTTGACACGTATATTTTCCATCCCATATGAAACCGTTTTTACTTTGGGCTGCATGAATACATTATTATGTCTAAGATTATAGGAGTTGTTATGAAATGGGAAAACTTCTCTCATGAAATCGGGGTTTTGATAATTTTTAGTTTTAAACATCTCAGTTAACATCACTTTCAAACTTTTGACATGGATAGTTGTAGATGAATCCTTTCTTAACAGGGATTCGAAGCTTGAGTTTTGGTCTCTGTAGGTAATTCTTAGTGCACGCTCATGAAGTTTACTAATATTATTATTAAGATTCCTGCTATGAAACATCCATGCTAATGGGCAATATTGGAACTGGCTATATGTAAAAGCTCTCATTAAAATCCTTAGTTTTTCTTGGTCTAGATTCCAATTGCTTCATATGCTTAACTTCATTATTGCTAAGAAAGTTTAGTAGGTCCCTCTCGGCCAGGCCATGTCCTATAGAGTTACTGTCCGGCATTTTTGACTCATCAATATAACTTGTAGATGCTGAATAAAATGCAGACACCTTCAGGAATGATTCTATGAGTGAAATCTCAATAATTGAGTCTTAGGCCTCCTTCATCTTGTTAGCACTCTACTCTGGGAAAAGCCTAGAGTCTTGAAACTCATGCATGTCAATATTTCATCTAAAGAAGGTCTTCAACTGAAGCCACGCTGTGCTGCTGTGTCACTTTCTGCCCTTTCCATAGTTGTATATTGAGGTTATTTATCTATAAAAGCACCCGTTTTCTTTTCTAGCTTTTCCTTGCCAAGTTTTTATTTTCATGACAGGAGTCAAAATGACATGGGCTTCCCTAAGTCTGATCAAAACCTACGGAAATCAAACAAACTTCCAGCAATTTTCAAGATTTTTTTGGCAATTTACACATCTTTGGCACAATGTGCCTACCACATGTTACCCAGATGCCCATATATTCAACAGAGCACTACTATAGGGACAGACAACGTAGGAAGAACTTGAGGGGGCTACACAAACCCCAATTGTCAGCCATAGTAACCAAAGAATATCCTTTGCTAAGGAGAAAATGTCACCAGCACCTATTATGTTAGTTACTGTATAGAAACGGACAGCTTCTCAGTTAGATTCTCCAGTTGCTTTAGAATCTCATGGCACAAAATATCAACATTTCCTGATTTTGAGGAATTTTGGATTTTCAAGTGTAAAGCACATCTCTACTAAACCCAACTTTTACCAGATTTGAACACCAAGTTGGAAAAGATCTTCATGGAAATCATGATGTTTACTAAACTTGCTATTCCAGTCTATAATTTGTGAGTTGCATTACACATGTGACGTGTGAAACAGGCCACTAGATTAGTTGCCTACCATAATTTAGGTAAAAAAATCACAGAACTCTAAACTAAAGGCTCATTTTGCTTCCGTTTCCAGTACAAGGGCACAACCATGCTTTTAAATCCCTATTGATCCAGCATTTCCCTTCCATTCACTACGCTAACTCTACCTAAAAGGCCTTAAAACTGCTTTGCTTTAAGTCAACCTTTAATATTTCAAAGTTGCTTTTTGATGTTGTTTCACAAAAGAAAAAATGTCTTCTTAGGGAAGTGCATTGCATGAGTTTTCGGAAACAATCAATGTCTTAGACACTTTTTCAAACAACCAAAATAGGACTTACATATGTGCATTAACTTTCCCTGGTGTTCTTTCCCTTACTCCATTCTGACCTACTTCATTCTGTTTGGCTTCAATTTGGTCTGCGTTGGTTGGAAGGAGGCATCTATGATGAATTCCACTATGCATGTCTTTTCGACCGGCTATGCGTGACTTCAGCAGTATAACTCAGAGTTGCTTATTGCAACAGGATAGTTATGCGGATGCTTTTATTAGTTGCTCAGTGAAGGATGATCCAGTGCTTCATGCAAGCTTAATTAAATAACAAGCTTTGGTATTGCATTGTTCTCATTTAATTCTGGTTTCCAAATGACTTTCTAATGTCAGCGTTCCACCGGCAAAATTGCTCATGAAACATGCCTCTATTCACTCTCTGGCGACTGACCGGCGATGAACTCTCTTCCGTAGAGAATTTTAGCATAAAACTGAAATGGAAGTCTCTTAGTAGCATTGAAGTCAATCAGGCTTTTAAAACTATCGGCGACGCACTGGCGAACCATCGTAGCCAATTTTCTATATAAATTTCGCGAGGTTGCCGGCACCACAATAGAAAAAAGGTTGAACGAGTTTCAACTTTTCTTCCGTGCCTGAGGTGGGTTGCCGGTGGGTCGCTCGTGGGTCTCCTGTTGGTCGCTCGTGGGTCGCCTGTTGGTCGCTCGTGGGCAGCTTGTTGGTTGCCGGCAGCTGAAATGAACATTTCATTTCATTTCAATTGTAAGTAAAGATACAGAGAGGCAGCCCATTAAAATGAAGATTTTCCATTAAAGAGTTCAACGCCGACGGTGAGTCGCAGGTGGGTTGCCGTCAGTAGAAAGTTATTTGGAAACCAGGCGTTACCATTTCCTTTTTACAAACAAAGCGTAGAAACAGAACGTAATGACCTTTTGTCTGAGTGAAAATTGAAGTAAGCAAAAGACAAGCGTGGTACTCCGTGAAGAAGCCCACATCAATTTTTAAATTTTGTCAATTTAAACATATGCATACACAAAGTTACCCTTCAGCAAGTAAAAACCTAAGTAAAGATAGAAAAAAATGAAATCTAATCTAACCTAATGAAGAATCTAATTACTTTGATATTAGGCCTAATAATTACAGGGTATAAGACCCATATATCCTGTCTACCTATTGCTGTTCTTGCAAGGGAGTTGGGTTTTATTGTCAGCTTTCTAGATGCGTTCTAAGTCTTTGTTTGAAACGATCTAGTGTCGGTAGTTTGCGAATTTCAGCAGGCGTATCATTCCAAGATTTGAGAGTGGCATAATGAAAATTCAGTCCTATATCTAGGGACATGGAGATCTTCACTTTGCCTCATATTTTAGATCGAGTGAAAAGATCTCGGTTGAAACTTATCCCATAGGCTTTCTGGGAAAAGTCTGTTCATTATGTTATAGGTCATGAAATACCTATTATAACGGAAAAGATATTCTACGTTCAACCAAGAAGTCGGCCAACTGTCTTTTATTCTTGCGTTTGTTATTATTGAACACGCCCGATCCTGAAGGCGTTCAAGAGCAGCTATTTTGTTTTTAATAGACTACCCCAAATAACATCAGCTTAGTGAAGATAACTCTTAATTAGTACATAGTAGACATTACATAGTTGGGATTGCTGTGCCTAAACTGTTCCTCCCTTACGTCACAGTTACTTAGTTTCCACACTTCTGGTAGGTCAAGATTTTTAATTTGAAGTGGGTGTCCTATTATCATGAATGCAGTTTTTGGGGGCTGGGGCTAAGGTTATTAAACCTCGCCCACTCAGAGAGATTCGAAAGTTCATTATATGTGTCTTCAACTAGTTTGGCTACGTCATCTGAATACCACAAGTTACATTTCTAGTTTTTGAATGCTGACCATTCAGATAGCAAAGCTGCTTCTATTATTTACGTAGGTTTCAAACCAATTACAAGCTTTGCTTCCTATTCCATGTTCATACAATTTTCTTAGTAATACAACGTGATCAACCGTATTGACAGCTCTCTTAAGATCGAGAAAAATGGTAAGATTTACATTGCTGCGACCAATGTTTTCGTACCAGAAGTCTGTTTTCCGCTGATTGACTGAATGTGATAAAACTATTTGTTTTAAGAAACTCAATCAGCTGATTATGCGTTAGCTGTTCTAGCAATTTTGACAACATTTAGATCACTAAGATTGGCCCATAGCTATTTAGAGCAGTTTCTAGACCAGATTTAGAAGAAGAGGCGACTCTCGCCTATTTCCAAATGTCGAGAAATAAATAAGCATTAGGGGGTAAGCGATAAATTCCCTTGCATCTTTCAAGACAGTCACAGTGACTTTGTCAGGACAGGGTGCTTTCTCATTCTTTATCTGATCAATGGCAGCTAGCACATACGTTCTCTCGACTGTTTTGAATTGCATTTCGCTAATTACTCATGTAATATGTTGTGAGCAGTTATCATTTGGCCTCGTTTCTATGCTACATGCGAGTGTTGGTCCAACCGAGAAGAAATTTTAATTTAACATGTAAAGCACATCATGCTGTTTTGTCAACATTTTGCCATGCATTTGCTGTGGACTTAATATCTTTGTCCAAGACTCTGTTGATTGTTTTCCACATTTTCTTTGGATCCCCTTTCTTTTTGTCAATGAAACCTTTGTAGTAATCCTGAATACAGCACCTAACTTCTTTAGTGACTCTATTCCGTTGCTTAGTGACTCTTAGTATAAGCTAACCACATTTCAGGAGACTTTGCTGCTATTTTTTAGTCTGTCCCTATTCTCCATAGATTTTCTAAGACCTGGAGTTACCCAAGGAGCAAATTCTGCATTTACTCATCCTTTTTTTAATCGGAGCAAGTACATTCAAGAGCGATTGAAAAATCTCCTGAAATGTGTCAACCATGGCAGATGGGTCACTATCGAAGGAGTAAGGGTGGTTTTCCAATCTATTTGCTTTGGGTCGTGTTGGAAAAGTGCCTTGTCTCATTTTCATCGTACAAGGTTCGACTATTTTTTGCATTGTTCTTGCTTTACTTAGTCGCCAGGCATTTATTTTCCTATCTCCATTCAGTAAATAGTGGTCTACCATCCCCGTTTCAAGGAAACCTGTCTCTAAACATATCTGGAGCTCGAGGTAGAGAAATAATTGATGATTGATTCAGTTAACTGTGTTCACCTGGCTCTGCTCTTGTTACTATGACTCTCGTATAGATTTTAGTCAATTGCTCTAATTGATATCCAGAATATACAAGCTTCGATTTTTTCGCAGTAGCATTTGAAATGTTCTTAAAACCACAGTTTGTATCGTCAACAAGAACAATCTCATTCCTTCCTTATCCAAGACCACGAGAGATTATATAAGGTTTTTGATTGCTGCATTACCAACCCCGGATGTTGGGGGTCGATACTAGCAGACGAGGAAATATAGCCTTGTATTTTCCTGCTTTATCTCTAGGGACAGTAGCTCTAGCTTATTGCTATTTTGTTTGATTCTAGGCGCAGCAAGGGTATCTTTAACGTAAGTTGCTTCTCCTCACCTATTTACTTCACGGTCATTACTACATATATAGTAACCCTCAATCAGAACTTCGTGGTCCTTAATACTTTCATCCCATCGGGTCTCACTAAGACCAATGATGTCGATATTATTTTCATGCAATTCGATGCTAAGTTCATTCAAGTGTATGTTTAGAAAAGCAATTTTAAGGCCATTTCTCAACCTCGAGTAATGCTCCCTGCGTCTATTGGTACTACCGTAAGAGCTATGCAACTTTTGGCAATATTTTATGAATTTATTTTAATAGCTCGCATACCTCGTATAATATGTATGATTCTGATGCATTGATGCTGTGTGAGAGCATTAATAATACCCCTCATCTCGTCTTTCATTTAGGCCAAGAAGCATTGATGTAAAATTAGATGGAGAAATGATAAAACAACAGTGCAAGCTGAAAGCACTGCTGTTTCTGCTTCGGTAATAGCAAATGCGCTTAATTGTATGGCAAGAGCGGACCCGCAAGCATTAGCAACTGTAATTGTCAACAGCAATCACGCTGTAATGATATCCCTCTGAGGTGATTTTTACAAATGTTAACAAGGGGAGCTCTAGGTGTAATGTCATGAAGTGTGTGTAGTCTGTTTGCAGCCTCAATCATATTTTGATAGATGGGGTTGTGAAAAGTTAGTCTGATTACGAAATAATATAACCAACAACTAGGAAAATCTCAATATTCATGAAACAGTAAGGAAATAAATGACAGCAATGCAATACAGAGTAGTGGAAGCAAGGTCAATGCACTTTGAAAGCAAGTTTACCGCAGACATTGCTGCGAGGGAGGCTGAGCACCACAAAATGAGCAAGAATTTTTACAAGGGAAGCTCCTCCACTGAGCCCCCTAGGAATCACCCGTGGTATCCTTCCTTTATCTTTTATCCATCATCCGCATGCACAGACACAGCGTTGGATTTTAAAAGCTATAAGGGTAACCTTGAAGCAATCAGAAGATTCAAATGTTTCGACAGCATTTTCTGTTACAGCACCAGAAAACAATGAGCGTCAAGGCTACCACCAAAATTATAACTACAGTTCATAACAAGCCTAGTCAAGCCCAACTTGTCAGGCATAACGTAATGATTGTACTACACCTTTGAAAAACCTCAATAATCTGTAGCTCTTTGTAGAAAGCCTCACCTTGCTCACCAGATCTTCAATAGGTATGAATGAAAGGTAAACATCATAGTCTTTAAATAGTTATGACTTGTGTTGCCATCCTTGCTTTCTTACAAGAGTTACTCTTGCACAAGCAACACAAAAGTTCTGCAAACACACTCGATACGATTAGCTCTCTACACTACTTATCGTTTGTTCCTACCACACGCGATTTAATCCAATAAAAATTACTTGGCTTGCTCGTGAAGATGACGATTTGTATAGTCTCGATATCCTCAATAACTTTGGTATGAAAGCATTTATATGCATATGCTCAAGGGAAAGACTTTGTTTTTGAAGAAGAAATAGGACACATCTTGCTTGCTTCTGAGGCAGGACCTGAAGTGACCTTGTTCATCAGTAATGATCTTGAAAGTTCATAAGTTATCTTAAAAATGAGAATTAGGATAGTTAGAGGGGGGAGCATTATCACTCGAGCTGGCAATATACCAGCCTTACTCTTTCTAGGTCACTTTTCGCGTAGATAACGACTCTGGGTGTTGTTTGGATATTCAATGGAGTGTTATAGTGGTATGGAGGTCGACATCCAATTTGCATGAAGTAACCTGCTTCAACTTTATTCTGATAAAAATCGTCAAGTTTTACTACTATCTGATAATGTAGGCTGAAATGTTTTACCTTTCTCAAAATTTGGAGGAAGGGCAGAGCGTTCCAGGGGGTGGGGCTATGAAAGGACAGTGGTGAGATTCATTTTTAAGTATGACTATTTTTTTATCCAGCTTTCTAATGTGGATTGCTGATGACTGAGGTTTTCATGCCTCCTACAATACAAATAGAAGAGTCTTTGAGAATCAGAGGTTTTGAATTGGAATTAATCAAGAAGAAAGTTTTAATAGAAGGTTATACTTTCAAATCTAGTCAAACTTATAGGAGCTATAGCACATTCTGTTCACTAATGTTAGCCAATCAAACCATTTGACTATAGATTTCGTCTATAGAGAGGTTTAACTAAAATAACGTTCCAGCTTTAAAAACCACAAACTTTGATGAAATTCTTTAGAACAATAGGCAAGGTTGCCACTGGAAGTGGCTTTGAGAACACCGTTTACCAGGATCGAATGCTTCAGGTTGAATGAATGAAGCTATATCTGGCAAACGCGTTGCAGTCATTCTTAATTTGTCTATGTATTACAGAAACTATTGACAGATCCATGCCCAGGGTATATACGAGATATATGAATGCGCGACAAGAATAGTCAGAAATGAAGTGTAAATTCTGTTCTAGAAGAGGAGCTGTTCCTGATCATAACGGCACTTGGACCGATATGATTCCCAGCGTTATATAAGGCCAGACCAATATGACTCTCTTGAAAAATCGGTTTGGCCAGGGTCATATTGGTCTAGAAGGTACAAAGAATTCGAGGTTTTCAAAATATTCGCTTGCATCGGGTAAATATTGAACTTGCTCTTGATTGAAGATAATAAGGAGTAGCGCGAAAGAACTTCAAAATTTGTTGTTTGAACATGCATATAAGGAATAAAGATTAATTTGCGCTATAGAAATATGTGGTAATGCAGTTCTTCCATCATGTTTTCGTTTTCATTCATCGTTCTGGTCTGTGGGCCTAACTGTAAGGAGTTATGCCTAACTATTAATGCGAAATTTGAAACTGAAACAGTTGCATTTCTGTTTCATGACTAACACCATAACATCCATTTAAAAATTATATCCTATACAGCCCATGTTCTCCTGTCAGGGATTTATTACTCTATTGGCAGGCAAGGTGCCAAAAATTCTTGCCACGCAAATCGAATTGTTTTTCTTGAACCATTTATCGATCTTCTTACTCCAAGCTCAAATACACAAAGCTCTTCGACGTAACTTGCAACTTCACCTCTCATTAGTAAGTTAGTAAGTAAGTTTCTTTCACTTGTAGTCTTTTCGGTGGTGTATTCCCTTTTGGTCGCAATTTGTAAATGAACAATTTGTAAATGAGATATAGTCTGGGGGTCATTTTAGTCTAGCAGGGATCATACTTGTCTGCCAATTATGTTGGAGTCGTATTGGTCCAAAGGTCCAGATGAATGCAGAACGGAGCCATTTGCAGTGCTTGGCAGCCGTTACAAGGATCTCTAGGAAAAGTGAATTGCTTTGAAAGAAAGGTGCATTGCTTGAGATATAAGTAATACTCCACAATTATGAATGATATATCAAGCTACTGTTGACCGACAGCATGCACTTCACTTATGGACAAGAATTTAAGACATTAGCCTACTGTTACAATGTTAGAGGGAATCAGAACCCCTATGCTTTGCAATGAATAACCAATATTATTCAAAATATGGAACTTGCTATTGCAAGTCATTAGAAAATATTTAACAACCCCATTCTGATGCAAAGCAAGATTTATCAGGAGATCATCAGCCATACCGGCAGTTTCGAAGGCCGAATAAATGCTTGTTCTCCACTACCAATGAATGGATTGGACTATGCCATAAGTAGTTATCTTAGGAAGACCAGCTGAAGTTTGGTGCCCAATTTTGACGAATATCCGACGTTCGTAACAAAGGGGAGTCAAATTTCACCTGCCTTTCCAAGGTAATCAATGACTCTACACTCTTGGAGTAATATTGCAAAACTGTGCCATATTCCTAGTTTTGTTTTAAAAATCCCATTGTTGTGTAATAAGTGCGGGAAAAATAACAAGGGAAAGCTTCAAATTTATGTTAGCTTGAAATAAAAAATGAAAGCTTCGAGTAAACATAAATTTGATGCTCTCTCTCCTATAATTACTGCTACTAGCTCGTATAAATTTATCTGCTCCTAACTCGTAAAAACAACTCCATTTTTCTCAAAACCAGTGGTGTCGTCATAAAGCTTTAACAGGAAGAGCTGTGTCGTAGGAAATATATGGACCACGCCCTTGATCACGCACATTTTTCATCTATGGCAACAATCTACTTGCCACTGTTGTGTATGTGAAAGTTTTAAAAGCTGCAGAAAGCCAACACAGGGCTATATCCTTCTATTGATAGGAGCGTAAGTTGCATCCTCCTGCTTCGGTAATAGTTCAGAACTAATTTAGTCTAACTTACGCTCAATAAAAGGGGACTGAGAACCCCAAAAGCTCTCATACTTTAAAAAGGGGAGTTGAACCCCCTGAGTCCGAATCTATGGCACGTCTGATTAAAACCATATACCTTCTCGCTCTAACTCCAAGAATTTTTATTCTGTGGAAAATTCTACTAGTAAGATATTCGAATACAAATTTATTACCCAATTTATTTAGGGGCAAGAATTAAGCTTTAATATATCCTCCCACAGTGGTAATGAATTAACATTGTCGGTTATCTTAACCCACAGGTGCCAAACTCAAGGCCCGTAGGCCAGATCCGGCCTGGCATACATTTTCATCCGACCCGAGAGACAATGTTGCCTGTTTTCAATATTTTCAATGCTAACGGCTCGGAGTTATTAACCCCAGAAAGCACATAAACTACAGCAACCGTAAATCAATGTAAAAGCTAGGAACGAGGCCTAACTGGAACATTCCTGTGTGAAAGCAAGCTAGCTTCTATTCATTCAAAGAGATAGATATGCAGTTAGAAACTTACGTAATTGACGGCTTGAGCAGTTATATAGAAGTTATATAGTAATAATGACTTTTTATCTTCTGGGGGGGGGCAATTTAAGTTCTAAAGTGAGGCCCAACTACAAAATATTGATAAATTTTTATCAATTGTGGGGTCAATTCATGGTCCAAACTGATGAAATTTTATCCTTTGGGATGTTTGGTCGACTTACAGTCCAAGTTTGGCCCAACAAAAATACGTATTACTTTTTCCAGTTGAGGGCCAACTTTATGGTTCAAAATGAATCCCTACCACGTAATAATAATTACTTTCTATCATTTGGGACTCAATTTGAGGTCTACACAAAATCGTACAAATTAATGATAACTTTTTATCCCTTGGGGGAGGGTTACTTTAAGGTAAAAATTGAGGCCTACCCACAGATAGTGATAACTTTTTATCTTTTGGCAGTCAACTTGATGCCAGAAGTGAAACTCAGAAACACAAGAATTGGAAATTTGTTTGCCTGTTCCATCTAGGCACGATTGTTTGGTCAATGAGCAAAAACAACACAGTAGTTCAACATCCAATTCCAGTATGATGTAAAATTGCAATAAACTAAAACGCACTATCTTAAAAGTCATCAATATTTCGTGTTTGGGCCTTACTTTGGACCTTGTCACCTCAGTTAGGCCTTGAAGGTTGGGCGGCCCAACCAAGCAAGAATAACAAGTTTCCCAAAGGAATTACTTGTATGCTTGTTTTTCCTTGGCATGATGACGTAAATGACTCTGTTCGATCAGCGCGTTGCAAAATGACACAGTAGTTGAACATCGAATTCCATCCTACGAAACCACTCTATAGAACGTAATCACTGTTTCGTGGTTGGGCCTCATTTTGGCCTTTGGACTTTCCTACCTCTATTGTGCCTCGGTTGGGCCTCAGTTGTGCCTCGGTTGTGCCTCAAAGCTGGGCCAATAGACCTTGCCATTTCTGTTCGACTTGTGCATTTGTGCGGCTGCGTTTCCTCTTTCACTGGTGACGTTTTCTGACTTGCAGTGCTCTTTCGCCAATGTAACGTCCTCTCCCTCATTATTTTTCATTTCAATGTCAAAAATTCATACTTTTGTATAATCCTATGAACGGCTGACTTTCTCCATAATATGTCTGCAGCTCCAAAAGAAGTCAGTACAGATCTTCCAGCATCCTGTAGGCCTGTCATCGTAATACTATCAGTTATTGCTTCTGCAGATGTGTGGAAAGAGGATACTGCCTTTGTAACTCTGCAAAGGATTCCTACCAATGATTCTGCGAGAATTGGTTATCCCAGAAAAGATGATTCAAATCTACATTAGCATTTAGGGATATTTCTTGCTGACATCTTTGACGATATTCTGGGGACGTCAAGTTCTCAAAAATTGACTTAATTGCCAGTAGAATACATCATGACTTTGATGGCCTGTCTCCTTGCCAGGATCGAGCTCGTAACAGTATAGGCGTCAAGTCTTGATTGGCTAGCAAAATAACCACTATCGAAGAATTCCTGCCAGTGATACTGTGAGAATTCGTTCGAGAAGGGTGTTTTTGGGGGTAAATAGTGTACTCTCTTTGCGGAAGACTGGGACAACATATAGTATCGAATAATTGAAAATATTCTTTACGCGTGTTCATAAGGCTTCAATTCACATTTTCAGAAGGAAATGTCTAACTTTTGATCTACACAAGATATGAAAATTGCTCCTTCTGGAAATGTAAAGTGAAGCCTTCTGAACATGCATGCAAAATATTTTTCAGTTGTTCGATACAATATGTTGTCCCAGTCTTTCCGCAAAGAGAGTACTCTATTTGCCCCCCAAAACACGCTTCTCCAATGTTGCGATTAGGTTCTTTTCATGATGGTGAGCAGTCTCATATTTGTAATAGTACTGTATCCCTAGGCCTAAGGCCCAGGTCTAACGAAGAATTAACACTAAACAACGCCTCTTAATATTTTCTGGTATAATGTAATCGAAAACTGACAAGTATGAATTGAACACTCTCTACATATGACATCAACTGCAAGCTACAATACATGACATGCCAAGATCACAATACACGCTGACAGGACAACATATTGCCCGGAAAGGGTGTTTACTACACACAACAAGAAATACAGCAAATAACTAAAACGCCAAACTCAATACGTTACACCTTCCCTTCCCTCAAAACTACAAGCTACATAAATGAAAGTTCCCCGACCCCAAGTAAGACCCTAAAAATAAAAATTTTCAAAAAACTTGCATGGTGGTTCATAGACGTAGACTGGCAAACGAAGGTAGTGCCTGCATCGTCGCTTGATGTTCCCAGCTACCAAAAAATGTCTTCGAAAATAAGCTAAATCTTAAAGGCTCCTTCTAACACTTCTGCTGTAACCCTCGACTGGCCAGCAAACGAACTAACTCTAACTGCTTCTCTTCTTAGACTTCGGAACTTGAATCAACAGCGTCGTAGTCGTATGTAAGAAAGTGGTATCGAAATCCAACAAATACAATTAAAATATTGCAAACCAGGTGAAGTAAACGCTCAAATCACATCCAACGCCAAACTCAATACGTGTTGTATAAATCGCAATCTATACTCTAATGCTGATTCAATTATGAAGGCCAAGAAGACTCCACGAAGAAAACACTCTGATTTTGGCTGATACGCTTTATTCCATTCTAGCACTTCACTACTGCTTCTGTGCGTTCTCTTTCTTTCTAATTTCTCTAATATCTAATTAATGTAGCTAAATAGACGTTATTACTCAGTACCTCGTGCATATAAGAACCAATAAAAAATAAGTAAACAGGAAAGGTGTATCTACGTAAGAATTACTCTAACAATGAATCTGCGTAAATGTAAAATATTGTAAACAGCGGTAAATGTAAGTCATTTCCCAAGCTCTCTCCATGAAGCGATGAGAGAGAAAAAACAACGTTAGTCATACAATTACAAATGCTTGATGAATGGAATAACTACGTTCAATACATTTAGAAAATTATTTAATTACTGTGCGCTCATGTTTCCCAACAATACGTTACACTTGCAACATCATTGACAGGAATCCTTTGATGATGATTCCTTTCACTTGACGCAAGCAAGATTTGACGCCTATATGACCTCTATTTGAGCACAACTAAAAACCACAATCACTTAATTATCCAGTTGAAGGCCCTCAGAATTATTTTTATAAGCCTCTAGGTAGCTTTATTGTTACTTTCAATACTTCTCACTACCTGATCATCATTTTGGCATCTTGTGCACTAATGAAAGAGTAATTTTAGCACTTATATTCCAATTGCTTCACATACTGAACTTCCATAGTGCTAAGAAAGTAGAGAGTTTACGACTTCAAACGTAACTAAGCCTCTAATAAATAGGGCACATCTACTTACCTAATATCTCAAAAATAGGGCAAATCAGCTTTTCCAATAGTGGGAGATGCATTCCAAGGCCAAAGGAGAGGGCGTGGTCTCAAAAATCTTCTGGGGGCACAGTTCTCAGACCCCCTCTTTGTCCTTTCAAGGGCTCATCTTTCAAAACACAGTACTCCTGTCATAAATTCTTGTTATGACTATAGCTATGGCTTTACATGTGATGGGCAAGGCCCTTTTGCCGGGCAACTATGTCTCACACCCTCCCGATGGAAGCACCCTAGCTTCGCCCCTGCCTAAGGCCCTGTGAGCCCAGCGTGAATTGCTCCGTCTCAATATGCGATTACATCACAATCGCACACCTGTGGAGAACAATTATCAACAAAAATGTGTCAATTATTGATGCTTCAGTGCAGCACCGTTTGCAGCAATCCATGGTAAAGCTCAAGACTTTTTACAGATTGCGCAAGCGTCTGACCCTTGCAATTAGCATCAATAGGAAAGATTCACAAACAAAAGCTGATAAAAAGAGCTTATTGTCTACTTAAGCCTTTAGCCTCGGAGATATCTGGGGCGCGCAAAGCCTTTTTCACCTTTTGACTCGGATATAAATAGAACTTTCCTTGTACGGTATGCATGGAATGCAACCTGGCAATACGTATTATTGACCCTTACCAACATAATCCCAGTTCTTAGGAAATCAGCCGAAGAATTTCTTTCTTATGACTAGGGTTTTCGCATCAGCGAAGGAGCGCATGTTTTCAAAGCCTATAGACCTTTTCGGTCTGAAGTCACAATCAATGTTGTTATTGGCAACCTCTTAGAACTTGATGAAAACAAACGCTGCGTGACTATAAGCACAGTACACCTTCTCCAAATCATCTATCTCTCTTGTTGCTTCTAAGGCCCCGTTTACATGTTGCAAATGAATCCGATAAGTTTTCGTGGCGTATTTCCTTTCCGTCTGCACGATGACGATGATGAATAAATACGCACATGAACACGATACAGAAGGAATACGGTATCGGGTAGACGCATGAATCTGCTATGATTTCATGCCTGATCGACAATGGGACAATATTTAGCAATAGCTGTTAACAACAAGAGTCATATCATTGTCCATAAGGTATGAAGTCATATCGGATTTGTGCATCTACACGATACTGCATTTGTTTTGCATCGTATTCATGTGCTTATTTACTTTATATCGGATTTATCATTGTCAATTTATAGAAGGAAGCGGAATACGATATCGTGCAAACGGCGTCTAAGCCAATGGTCCGGTCCAAGATCTTAAAAGACTGATTTTTGGTTTGTTCTATATTCTTGATCAGTAGGCTTTACTGTCCATATTTTATTTACTTGCTACAACGTGAACTATCAACGAATAGAGTTCGTTAGTGTGACATCACGAAAATTCTATATTTAGAATATTTTTCTATATTTAGAGCACATAGAAATAGCTCCTATTGACAAATTTCAGCTCGATCTGAAAAATAATGACCTAGATATAGGCAATTGAATGCTGTCATTTCCTATGAAGTCACTGTATTTTGAGACTGGCTCTAAATATTCACCTAGAATTGTCAACACGTACCTATGTTGAGGTGCGCTTTCACTCCATGTTGTCAAAATATGAAAATTCTAAAAATAAATTGTCATGGCGTCTTCACTAATGAACTCTATTGAGCTTTTGTTAGTACAGGTCATGCGGAAAGTCACTTGCTGTTAAGTGTTAAGTTGCAAAGCCTCACCAGCAAGCCTTCTGATGAGAATGGGGCCATTAAAAAATTCCAATGCATTTTTGTACATCTGAGCCGATAGGGAACCTTTTCACTTGATCCATCACCCTAACCCTAGTCAGTAAAGGTGATATTGTGAAGGAGATAACCGACTAGTATCATTTGCACACTGTTCAAGGTCATATCCCTCTGATCAGCAATGAGTTAATTGAGAAGGGGCGGGGAGATTCATGCTCCCCAAACGTTTGAAATTGCAAGAAAATTGGTCAAGAGTTGGTCTAGCTGCAAGGGCATTGGTGCAAGAGCCTTCCGCGATTTTTTTAATTAAGGGTAGTTGGTTAAATGGTGAAAGGCCCCCTCCCCTATGGAGGGCGTCTCAACACATCTCTGCCACTAATGTTACTTTGCACGGTCATTATAGCATCCATAGAAAATTAAACACAGCGTCAAATAACAGGCCTTTTACAGTAGACCTAATGCTAAATTGTGGATAATGAACAAACAAGATATTGCTTTACCACGTTTAGTTATGAAAGTCCATGCTCTAAAACAAAGTGTACCAAGACTTACAACTCAAGATAGAAGGGTAGTAATGGAGCACCATTATTCATTGCAAAATGTAGCACAAATTCTGTTGTTCATCAAATCCCAGATTTACTAGACTTAAACTCTACGTAAGAAGGAACACGACTTAAATCATTGCTCAAAGTGACATGAAGTTCAATACCTTCCTACAAGTATGCCGAATCCAACAAACTCGCACTATAAGTCTATACTCAGTGAGTTGCATTATACACGTAGTGTGTGAAACATGCCAGAAGGTAGTTAGTGGCGTAATGTAGTTTAGAGTACCTTCGTTCAAAAACTACAGACTTCCAAGTAGAGCGAGTCAAAGTGAAGTTCCATATCGTCTGTTGTTCTATGCTACTGTGCTTGAAGACTGTAACAATACCAAAAGCCTATTGCTCCTACCACCTTTCGCAACAGAGTTTTTTCACTTTTCGGTTCCCACACAAGGGCACAATCATGCTAAACTTCTAGACACTCCTGAGCTTCTCCTTCATTACATTTCTTTAACTTTACCGTATAATATTTTCTCTTTAATAATAGACCTTCAAAGTTTTAGAATTAATCTTTGTTTGTATTTCACTAGAGCAAGAAAGTGCTATTGTAGGGAAGCTCGTTGCATGCATTTGAAGAAACAATCAATACATTCAACATGATTTTAGAGAATAAAAAATATAACTTACGAATGAGCATTAGATTCACCTGGCCTTCTTTCCCTTATTCCACTGTGACGAACACCAGTCTCTTTGGGTTCAATTTGATCTGCGTTGGTAGGAAGCAGGCATTTATGAAGAAGTCCGTTATGCATGTCTTTCGACCGGTTAGACACGACTTCAACGCTAAAACTCGCCGTTGCTTATCGCGACACCATGGTTATAAGGAAGCTCTAGAATAGAGTCTATTATAGTTGCTCACTGGTGTATGATCCAGCGCTCCATAAAAGCTCAAGTAAATAATAGGCCTTGATATAGCATTGTTTCTATTTTCCATTTCTTTTTTTAAAAAATGCGATTTCGAATCATGAATTTCTGTCAATAAGTTAAGCTTCACTGCGCATATTGTAACCACAAAGTAACGTCCCTTCTTTATGACTCGGAGAGACTAGTGGAGAACTAGACGCAATCTTTCGCTTGTTAGAAGCTAATTGTTGGAAAATGAGATGCAGTATCACCTGCATGACCTAATATAGAATATATCCTTAAAAGAGATGTAACATTGGGATATTCCATCGCAATTAACTTAGACAATGCTTATACCTTACCTATCGACAGCTAGGACCTACGTTTGATACTATCATGCATAAAGCTTTGTGGGCTTAAATTCTATTTGATTAAATTCCAGTTCGAAGAAGGAGTGAACCATTACCCGAATTCTATGAGGCAGAGGTCAGTAAGTGTTAGGGGAGGGACAAGGGAAAATTTAAACAATAGCTCCAAAAGGTTTGTTCCAATTGAAACATGCAAAGATCATTTGGAGTGCCAGTCTAAGAAAGTAAAATATTCTGATCTCCAGCTATGCAAATAGGATTGAATGCGAATTTTAAAATTAATACACCCTATGAAAAACTGAACATTCCCAAGGTACCCTCCTTTCTCAATATTAATGACTGGCCGCATGCTGTCCAAAATTCTGCTTTATCCATTTATGCTGATATCACGAGTCTGTGCTACCAAACTTCGAATATTGATTACTTTAATGAAGCTATAAATAACGATCTAATGCAATTGGAGACTTGGCATAAAGACAGCAAACTCTCCCTAAATGTTGTAAAAACGAATTTTATGCTAATAGCAACTAAGCAAAAGCATTCCTACCTCAAAAGTCGAAATGAAGATTTGAGCTTGATAATTCAAAACAAGGAGCTAGAAGTTATCCGAAATAATAAATATCTTGGTGGAGTAATAGATAACTCTCTTAACTGGACTGAGCATATCAAGACTGTTTCGGTTAAGGTATCTAAAGCGATTGGGTTTCTAAGGCATGCTAAAACATTCCTACCATAGGAAACTCTCAAGATCCTATGCATAGGAAATGTGGAGCCACAATTTGGATATTGTTGTTCTGTTTGGGATTGCGCTGGCGCTAGAGATTAATCAGTTACCAAAGCTTCAGCGCATGGCTGCTAGAATTTTACCAACAGCAGCTTCGGCACCCCAAGCAGACTACTTATTGACATGTTGGGATTTAAAACCATTGAACAGCTTATTAGTGATATATGTAGAATAATGGTTTTTAAGTCCCATACCTCAGTCATCTTTTCACCCGAAACTCAAATAGTTCTTAATAGGTACTGCACAACACGGTGACTGACTTGAAAGTGCGCAAGAAGAAGTCTTGCAGTGGGCAAAGATTTTTCTCTTATCGTGGAACACAGATGTGCAATAACCATCCTGAAAAAACTAAGCAGGCATCGTCCTTGTATTGCTTCAAACACTATTTAGTTTATTTGGTTTATTTCTGCCTTTAGTCATTGCTTTTCTACTTCTTTTATACATTTATACTTTGTAAAAGGGCTCTTTGTAAATCAACTCATGCTAAAAATCCACCCTCTGTAATTGACATAAAATGAATGAATGAATTAATTAATTAATTACTTAATTAATTAATTAATGTACCTACCAACCTACCACATATCAGATTGCAATATTATTATCATAACCCAGAGATGTTGCTTCATACCCAAGCTTGGAGGTTCTAATAAATGTCCTACCCCAGTACTAACAATGATCAAAATTTGCTGTCAACTCAGTCTCCCGCATATTTGATTACTGCTCCCTGGGCAAAAGCTACAACACAAAATGTGATTTGGCAAAACACAGGGCTTCTAAACACATTCATAGCCTGACAAATGAAGAGGATCAACTTGAAAATGAATCCTTACACTAGTGCGATTACTACGCTTGTTGAAAGATTGCTCAGTTTTTTCCAATGGAATTTGATTTAAAAATTCACGGGTTTCTGGTACTATGGTTAATAGCATAGGAGAAAGTAAATCACATGTCATTGTTGTTGTTAGAAGTGATGGTAAAGTATTATTCCGCTCATGTATGGACATTATCATCCAGTCAAATATACTCTTCTAGCCCACAAATAAGGATATAAAGACTGCCCTTCAGAACAAGAAGCACCACCTAGAAAATAGTAGAAGATAATCCTGGTAGTGAAAGTTTTTCGTATAATGAAGAGACCATTCTACATGACCTTGGTGGAGAAGTTTTTCAAACACAAACAGGAGTATTATTAACCTCAAACATCACGAATCATAAATTTATCAACAAAGCACTGCAATCTTACAAGTAGGACATTGCTATGACTTAGAAAGGACTCCAAAAATGGTTGATGCTGTAATGTATGATAGGCTTTGAGAATCAATCAAACAGTTGGAGGACCTTTCAGGTATGCAGAAATGCATGTTGAGGCCAAAACCAAAATATTAGTATAACCTGTAGTCCATAGGTTGCAAAAGTTATAAATGCTACTTACGCATAAATTTATACATATGTAGGGTGCATGATGGGAACCCCTGATGCCAAACAGTAGGAGACAATTAGAGAGGCACCACGAAGTGACACTTAATTAAAACATTGACTGCTTTTGGCTAATTGACAACTGTCAATCTTTTCTGTTTTATGTATCTGTAGTTTCTGTTTTAGTAGTTAGTTGTTGTTAGTTGTTGTTAGTTGTTGTTGGTAGTCATCGTTTACAGTAATAAAGAGTTCACTTGTGTTCTGATCTAAAAGTGTTCTGAAGTAAAGCATGAGTAAGAGAACCGAATCCGCAACACATGGGACTGCCTTGGCCCATGTAGAAACACAAGTTACACATACATATAATTATACTTAATGTAAGAGCTGCTCTGGTTCTAAAGATGTCTTTTGAAAAATTCAGCTGCAACACCAGGGATTCAAGGCATTTGCTTCAGAAACTACTGCAATGATCACTCGACGGAGCTAAATTCGAAGAACCTAGTAGCGGCTTCATCTTGAAATTCTTCATTGTGCATGTCACCATCCTCTTTATGCTAATATTCCATCTCATTTTTAGACTCTTCACTAAACACAGTTGGCAAACAAGGGAAACTTTGCGAGGTTCTTGAATCATCGTGAAGAAAATTATTTTCCATAAACTTAGCCTCACGGCTTATGAACGTTTTGTCGTATTTTCTATGTAAAAAAAATTGCTAATGTACTACTCCATGAAGGATAGCACTTTTACAGTGAAAGCTAGAAATATATGCTTGGAATACTATTTTCCTATTTCTAATCAGACGGGGAGCCACTCTTGCATAGGAACTTAGACATGCCTGTTTTAATCCTTGCTTCCTGGTGCTATTTTGTTGATAGGATATTTCTAACTGACTTTGATTAGAGGAAAATACATAAATGAACTAGAAGGAGATTATGAAAGGTATTGTCTATTTATAAACATCATTTCAACTTCAACACAGATTTCAGTTAAATAGATCGAAGATTGGTCGGTAGAAGAATATTTGTCATTTCTCTGGACATTGATTTGCTTAAATTCATCTAGCAATATTACGGAAGGATGAAATGTTCTAGGGTGACCAAATTCAATAACTGCTTTGAAAAACACATAATAAAAAACGGTAAATGTTACCTCATCCTCTCTTGATTGTTCTCCTTTCTCAGTTCCTTTCATCTCAATCCTCCCCTACAAATACCCAATTTCATGCATGTTACAATTAGTGTGTGCTTGTTGCTTTGTGCATAGTTTACAGTATGTTAGGAAATGCTTGTGAAAATAAAAAAAAATTCTCAAAAGTCCTATTATTTGAAAATAGTAGCATGGCTTATCCCAAAAAGATTAATTAACTTTTTTGGCAACAGTTTGTTCCATCTAAATGGAGGAAATTTTAATTCACAATCATTTCGTTCTTGCACTCCTAAAGCAGTGATTGTTACTTGATGTTTTCCCGGAATGAGTCAATCGATACAGTTTTGGTTGTAGTCACTGAGAGAGTTAAGTCTTCTTAGCTAATTTGTTTTGACATGTGACTTTGCTGAGGGTGTAGATACGATAGAATTGCCCCAATAAAGCTCTTGCCTCCTCTGTTCTGAATGTTCGCAAAAGCTACATTTTCGTTAACGAATTGTAATGTTCTTGGCACTCATCTTTTATGAATACGGCCATCTTAACTTTCCACTTTTCTCTGTCCACTTTTACGTTTGATGAGAGTGCTATGCATAGAATTATACGTGATGAACACACAAGACCTACAATGGGTGCCAAAATTAGTTGGAGCTCAGAGATATTTTGCTATCAACATACACTGCCTTCTCCCAGCATTTTCAATTACACACTTCTTAGAGCTAATTGATAGCTCCCACTTCCCAGAAAATTTTAGGTATTGAAGATAAGACGTAGCTTAGACAAAATTTACTCTATTTGTAAGAGTTAGGATGCAAGCTTTGCAGTAAATCATCATCGTGCAAGGAGGCTAATGAGATAAAATGCCAAATTGCTACTATTAGTCATATCTATTTGGAAAAGCTTTGCAGAGCATCAGCTTTATTTTATTGACGGTTACCTTGAAGCCTGGGTGTTATATTCCATTGTCATCATTGTGAATGAGCGGGCAATTATTTTGTACCTGTACACTGGATGATACCGGAGTGATGGCCCAGTGGTTAGAGCGTCTGCCTCACAATCGGAAGGTCGTGGGCTCGAGCCCCGGCCGAGTCATACCAAAGACTTTAAAACTGTTTCTCGCTGCCTTCTCTTCTGGCGCTCGATAAATGAGAATGGAGTGGGAAAGTTAAACACGCGGATCTACCAGTGGACCAGCCCCCCGCTGTAGCCTTCACTGCATTCGCAGACGCGTGGCCTAGGGCTATAGAAACGGAGATAGGCGCCGCCCTATGCGCATTGGGCGCGGGAAGGACTTTGACTTTGACTTTGACTTTTTTTGACACTGGATGATGCACTCAAGAGTGGTGTTTGGCTCACTACATCGAACACTACATGAAATGAACATGATCATAATTGCAAACAACGTTTCATAATGCGTAGCCTCTCATTTATAAATACAATGACAATCATCATGCATGATTATGGCTCCTCGATGCTCTGTGAGAGCATTAAGGTCACCCAAATCTCGCTTTCACTTAGACCCAGAAACGCTGCTGAAGCGCTCGATAGAGGAAAGGAAGCGCTTAAAAGAAAAGTACAGGCTTTAAAGCAAAAATGCTACTGTAATATCCAAGGCATCATTAATATCTGCTATGTTGATAAGGCATGAGAAGAAGAAGATAGCGAGAGAGAAATATGCTTGATGTACAATTAAACGAATAGCTGTGCAACCTAATTTGTCATCAGCATGAAGTGTATGCGAGAAAATTGAAAGATTCCTCAAAAAGTAAAAGACGACAGAAAAAAACGTCCTTATTAACAGTTTATGCAAACATCTCAGCATTTGGTCATACTAGCTCGTAGTCTGCTGATTGTTGCTTCTCCTCATCAATACTTCTGCATCACATGTCCTGATACATTTTTCAGTGGGTGCAAAAATTTGTGCTCTTGATATTGCAGTTACATCAAATCCCAAAATATCACAGTTTTTCATGCCACGTGCATAAAGTTATCAAATTAATTTACTCTAAGCCTAACAATCTGCCTCAGTTTTGCACTCTACTCTTGGTAGTGGGTAGATGTTTATAGGATCCTGGCAAACATCAAATTCATTCCTTTGGGTCCTAATTGGGTCTGACTGGGGATAGTAGTATGGAAGTCTACTTCTTGAGTCCGTAACCTGATTTGTCCCATCTTCAGTCTGTCCTGCTTTAAAAACGTCGTGTTCTTGCTGTTGTATGTCACTTCTTCCCGGTATATATCCTTGGCTGCTTTCCATCCTTGAAAATCTTGGAGTTGTACCAATCATATGTGGCGGCTTCAAGTTATTATTATCTGGCAGATGAGGCAACTGAGATGGAAGGCTAGGAGAAGAAGGTTGTGCTTTCAACGTTTGAAACATCAATTGCATTATTTCATTGACTTCTTGCTGAACAATTCCTAGTTGCTTGTTTTGCGTGTTCATGAAGTGATTAAACTGGCTAAAGTCAATAGCTCCACTCCCTGGACCATCACCTCCATGCCCACTGCCACCATCACCACCACCATCTCCTCCAGTGAATGATCCACTCCTGCTACCAGTGCCTCCTATCCTTCCACCAACCTCTGTTCGATGACGGCTGAAACCAACCTTCAGTTTTTCTTCTAGCTCATCAATTCTGATGTATACATGGTGCACTGCTTTCTCAAGTATTTTACTCTCATGACCATCAGTCGATGTCCCTTCGTCACGTGAATATACCACCTGCAAGAATTCAAAGTTCAGCATTACCGTCCGAAAACAATTTTGGGATAGGAAGACATTGAATGAGAAGTGTCAATAAAGCCAATATTTGTCAGTACTTCTAAAATTCTCGTAAATTGTTGTAAACAACAGGCAAAAGTAGGTGTATCTGTGAATGTCCACTGTGTGAGCTGTCACTCAAATAGTATTTCTGGAAAATACCTATAACTTGGTCAGTATACACAGAACGTAATCTCAAACTGCTATTTCATAGTTATCTACATCATCTACTTGTACGACGCACATAGTATATATTAAAACGCTAATTGAATAGGCCGATAATTGCAGAGTCTCGTCTGTTGAATACATGAGTTGCAACCTACCAATGGGCCACATCCAACAGGCATGAGAATTCGTGAACCTCGCATCATAGTTAGAATCTACCTCTAGAGGCATTAAGACTATATACTTTTGGAGATTAGTTCAATAGGTAGAAAATCATTGAATATCAGCTGTTTGATACATGAATTGCAACCTACCAAAGGGCCACATTCATTTTTCATGTAGTGTCCAAACTTGATCTTCTTCTTCTTTGATAGTGACTGCTCAATCAACAAAATAATATGTGCCTGTTGCATGACTGCATTGGCTAGTGCTTTTGCGTATACCCTTGAGAATGTATCTGATAGCAAGGCAATGTACAGATTCATGCATACAACTCCTGTGAGAGCAAAGTAAGTACCAACAAGAACTTGTGCCATCAATCGGTGCACTGCCACAAGACCATCCCAGTTAAAGTCACCAATAAGTGTCATCTGGAAAAGGGAGACAATAGCAGGTCGCAAAATATAATTTTCTTGCTGACACTTAGATATATAAAATAAATCGGTTAATTTCCTTATATAGCGTGCCGTTGCACTGTTTACTCTATTGGTCAAATTCCAATCTACTATAAAGATGAATATAGCATGCCAATAGGTAGATAGCAGTTCTATATAGTCTAAGTCCACTCTCATCATTGTCTTCATGCTGATTATTATGGATTGAGATGCAGTCATATGTCCTGCCTGATATGAACTCTATGTTCAGTGCTTAATATTCTACATAACAGGTTGAGAAGCAGCGGTGTGGCCAGAGTTATAGAAGTGGGGAGTGGCATAAATAAAAATTATGTAGTCTCACCCTCTACAACACTATGGCCATACCGTCTTATGAAATTTGGCCACGTCCAGCTGTTTTTGTATTCTAAGTACTGAGAACTCACTGACATTGATGTTGATCGATCATCCTCCAGAGCTTCTCCGAGGATGTGCTACTACCTCTGCACCCACCTATTTTTTCTTCGATTAAAAGAAATTTCGAGCACCATCTTGGCAAGAAAATTGGAAGGAGGCCCATCTCCTCATACCCCCCGTTGTTCAGAAGTGCTATTGAAGATGAAAAAAGTTTTTCATAACAAGCTGCTAACGCTGCAAGTGTTATATAGTGAGATGTGCCTTATGTTAAGGGAGAAAAATAAATGCATGTTCCTAAGATAAGGGTAAAGCAACGGTAGAAGAGATTCTATAGTCGATTAAATAAACAGCTTTCTAACAGGTACCACTAAATGTTTTAATTCTTGAAAGATATTTTTTAATGAAAATGATGCATCTATGCACTAAGTACCTATCTGGGGGAGGTATCCTAGTAGGTAATGCCCTATAAACTTCTGAGGGGCAAAATCCTTACTTTCTTTTGAAAATTTCCGGGTTAATAACTCTGTTGGGGCGCAAAACCACTCAAAATGTTTCATTTGGGAGGCATTGGTCCAATACCTTTCTGCAGGTACGTGCCTGCTATGCATGCATCAACTAAGAGTCTATTAAGTATAACCTTCTGACGGCTCATAAAACAAGGCATACCGAATACAGATGAAGCACAGAAAGGGGCCTTCTGTTGCAAGAGAGAAAAATAAGTGAACTTAAGCTTCATGGCCTTCTAGTAAACATTCCTTGCTCTGCCACTGCTACTGCTTCTCCAATGGCGTTAATCTTAACTTAGTGATATCAATAAACCCTTCTCTTTTGTTAATAACAATTTCCACTTTACATAAACTAACAATGAGGGCAATTGGATAAAGAAGCAATGAGAATTCCTACTGAATCGAGAGGAGAAAATCTGTACAAATGAGAGGATGACCAGTAATTATATCGAATGATAATGTAATCAATTTCCCACCTGCCAAATAGAGAACACCAAATCATTGAAGTTCTGCCAATCCTTATTATTGTCACCCATTAACTTTCCATGCTCTGCTCCTCCAAAAATTATCCAAAATCCAACTGTGTACGGGATAAAGAACTCAAAGAATAGGAAAGCAAATTTTAATGTGTCTGCTATAACAGAGCCGAGAATAGCAATGAAGGGTCCTAGACTCCTGAATCCTCGACATGATCTCATAAGTCTCAACCAGATAAAGATAAGGCCTATGGCATATGTTTGAGGATGGACATTTTCACTAATTGATTTAGCAGATGCAACTGCTATGATTCTTGTTATTGCCAAAGCGATGACAACAAGGTAGGTAAGCCATTCGAAAATATTCCACGGCTGCCTGAAGTATGTTCTTTGATACGTCCGAATTTGCTGAAGCTCTGCGTCAAGGTATTTCCTTTCTTCCGGCCACCGGGGATGACAAAACTCTATGTCTCTCTCGACTTGCTTTGTACGCCACTGTCTCCATCGATTATAGTTGCTTTCTTCCAGGTTAAATTGTCTAAGCTCCTAATAATATTATATCAAAACTTTATTATGTGAATACTCGAGAGAAAATAAATGGAATAAAAAGAAATGGGCAATGGATGCACTAGTTATTTGGATCTTGTATATTTAGATTCAATCTAAGATAGCTGCCATTCTTTTAGGGTAGAAATGCTTCCCCAAGTGTGGAATGTTAGACTTGTAAAGTTCAGGAATAACTAGAATACACCTCTGCTTTTTTGAGTTATTTTATGGTATGCTTTGATTTCTAGGCTGCTTTGCCTTTCTCTCACCTTACAACTAATGCTCGACTTACACCTTAAAAGCATTAAGCATTTGCTTTTGGATATCTCTTGCTGTTATTCATTCCTTGTAAGCAAATCACTTCAATAAGTCACCTTGAAAATTTGCAATCTTGATGCACATAGAGGCTTTGGTTATGGCATTAGTTATTCGAATAATGCTAGTTTGGGTATCTTCTAATAAAGGTGCTATTCTTTGCAAGTTGACATGACTCCTTTGGTATAGAATTTGAGATTTGGAAAGTCCAGGAAAAATTGAAATACGCCTCTACTTTACTTTAATCTTTACAGAGCATGTTGCTATTTATAGGCATGCTAATATCTTGCTCAAGCCGCTTTTACCCCTAAACTAGTAGCTCTGGGAGCTTAGGTAAATGACTGTTGGCCATTTACGCATAATATTGCAGTATTGACAAGTTGTGAATTAGCAGCAAGATCAGAGAAAGATGAAGCAGCCTTGAAAGTTGACCCTTAAACAAGGTAGAGCATTAAGGGGCATCTGACCGTAGTGGAAAGGAGTTAACAAGATCAAAAGATACGGATAATCAGAGAAGACAGAAATTAGCCGTATGCTGGAGGCTCATTATGTGCAGAAGGGAGACTGAAGCACTGCTTGCTAAAGCCATGAGAAGTTGACATGGTTCTACTGAAGATCCTATATAATATTGGTTTGGACAAAATATGTAAGTTGCAGACGTATGCTGCAATGATTACATGGAACGTGGTCAGTTTACTAACAGCAACCAAACCCGAAAATTTCAAATACAGACTCAAAACGCACGCTTGTGATTACTATACAAACACTGCATCAGTGTAACAAGAATAGCTTGATACTCACAGTGTAAATGAAATACGCTGTTAGTAGCAATCCAATTATTTCCAATAGCAACCTCCACCAGTTGGATGTCAATGGAGTGTAGTAACTCTCTCCGTTTCGTGGAAGCATTATTCCAAGCAAGGTCCATATTAGTGTATAGAGAAAATTTAAAGCAACAAGACCAATTGTCCCCCATTTCCCGAATAAGCTCCATTTGACATGAAGCAGCTTTTGAAACACAGGATGCATGATGAGATCAAGTTGATTGTATTGGACAATAACCTAGAATATAAAATACGTAAAAGCAGCTCAAGAATAAGTCTAGAACTGTACATGCACACGATGATTACGAAGAACCTCCTAATGGTCTACTGTTTCTGCATACTTGAAGGTGATCTGCTGCTAACTTGATATTTTACTGCAGGAAATTTTATATATACAGGCACGCCGGATCCGGAGGCTGAGGGCTGCAGCCCTCCTACTTTTTTGCTGGGATATGATGTCATGTAATAGTCTATCCTATCAAAGATAAGTTGTACTTTGATGCTCAAAAGGGGGTTTTCTTGAAGTCTAAAGGCGTACTTGTAAAAGTTTTGAGGTGCTACGCCCCTGACTTCCACTGCCATGCCCAATGGTAGCTTACCACTCGTTTCCAGTTCCCTCACTCAAAAATGTGCTCTGGCGTCACTGATATAGTTACAAGGCTTTTCGTATGTGTTGAAAATAGTTTGTTTAAATTAGTATTAAGTTATCACTGTAAATGCCACCTTTAAATATGGATATGAAATGAAGTGGGGGCTACATTACCCCCTAAAATTAAACTTTATCTCGATTAATCGTCCCTTGATTTTCCTGCCGTAACTATTCTTATATAAGTCAAGCAAAGTCTTTTGAAATTTGCTCGAATTCACACGAACGTTTTTGAAAACTGTTTAAATTTCCTCCATAATCATCCTAAAGCTACGCTAGCTGATACCTCAACACCACTATCACTCCTTGAGTTGGCGTAGGAGAAACGAGCTGTTGCACGAAAGCGGACGGACCTTGCATCTTGGTTAAACAAGTGAACTCAATTTTTGTCTCTCACTACTTTCATAAGAATGTTCCTTGGGTATAATAAGAGAAATTCTTATTTATAATTAGCTTGCTTCATGTGCACCGATACTCAAACTATACTTTTACTTAATTGACCTTATTGGGTTATCCGATTCCTTTTTAAAACAATTTTATTTGGTGGCAGGATAATTGATATTGTACTGTATTATGACAGGAACTTGCAATACATGAATTTTCAACATCTTTGGTGTTCAACATATACGAAAAGCTGGTAACGGCAGATTGATGAAAGTGGTTGGAAGATCAGAAACATAAAGACCAATGGTGAAGAAAATCTATATACCATTTCAAAAGAGGACTTTTTTAATGTTCTAGGGTGCACCACCTAAGAAAGACTTCGTGCCAACAAGTCTCCAGACCAATGTTTTGCTGCCATTTGATTGGCTGTCTACCCAAAGCTTTCTAGGTAAAACTCTCCAAATAGTTGCGTTCCACGCAACATCAGCAATCTGGCTGCAGGTTTGTCTTGCATCATGCAAATACACCATCGCATTTCCCTTCCAAAAATTCGGAGTTATTCTTCACCGAGCTTAAAAATGGGATGCACTTTGAAGCTTGCATAATGTCTATGTTTGCTAAATCTGTTTTTTGTCACACCCACTTTTAACTCGGCTACGCCTTAATAAAACAGGTGTACAAATGCCATATTTTATAGTCTGGCATCTGGCAGACAGTTTGTAGCCCCTTATATTTAAAACCACTCTAAGTGTATGCAAAATATACATGCTTTTGTAGCTTCTCTTCATTTGTAAGATTCAAATGTCTATCAAGTTTATATCTTGAAGTATGCCAACATGTTGATCATGTCAAATTTTTCAGTCCTCCAGATCTGAAAAATTACACTAAATCAGGTATACCGCAGCCAGGGGGGGCTAAGGAGGCTGCAGCTCCCCATTTCTTTGTTCATGCACTGTGTCCTAAGATAGATGACCTATACTCTCTCAGATATAATATGCTTTGATACTCAAAAATGGGGTTTCTTGCAATCTAAAGGTGCACTTACAAAAGGTTTAAAGGGCTCCACTGCTGACCCCAATTACCACATCCAACCAAAAAGGGCTTGTTACTCATCCCCAGCCCCCTAATTCAAAACTACGCTCTAGTGTTCCTATAAATATTACCAGTGACATCAAAGCTTACCTCAATCGGTATTTTTGCAAACGTCTTCTGTGGTTTGGGTATCTTCATGCCTTTTTCTTTCATTATTCTTTTATTCTCCTTTTCTCTTTCTTTTTTCTCTCTCTTTTCACGTTTACTTGATGGCTCTGGATCTTTCAAGAACTTTGAATCCTTTTCCAGGTAACTCAGGTAAAAGTAATGTTTTCTAAATGCCCTATCGATATTGTGGAACTGTTCAACGGCCTCAATTGCAACATGTGGCATCTTCTCTATCATGAGAGAGAGACAAGGTGTCCCACTGTCATCGTATACCCCAACAGGTGCTCCACGTTCTATCAGAAACTGTGCTGCTTCTGGTCGAGCTGTCAAGTATGAATGAGCAAAGAGATTGGTTTAGTTTAGGAAATAGATAGACTTAACTTAATTGCATTTTTGTCAATCATTTGAACTTTTTAAAGCAAATAAGGCTTTGTATAGCAAACACTATGTTGACTTTGTTTAACATACGTTTGCAAGGATTCAGCTATTTTGAGCGTAAAGCCTGGTTTTCATATATCGCAGCTCAAAGCGATGACCACCGATACAGAACCTCCTGCTTTTCAGGAACCATACCCAATGAATAAAGAGCAAATCTTGGTGCCAAATGTCTTAGAGTAGAACTAGAAAGATCCTTGAATATAGAGTATGTGTAGTGCATTCATTAAAGGGGATTAGAGATGCCAACCATCTCCTATCCATAATTTTACACTTGAGGAATTGGATGCTTCTTCTCAAACATGAGATATGCAAAAAGGAAGCTATTTTTGGTGCTTAAAGTGATATTTTAGGGTAAAAATCGTACTTTCTCAGATGCTACTTCTAATAAGGATAAAAGCATATGGAATTAACTCCATTATTTTCAGAGGTAGCATCATTTTGATTGCAGTTACTGATGAGACAACAGCTGGAAGGAACAGCTTGAGTTTTTATTAAAGTAGGGGCTGATGAGTTTGATGATAGGTATCGCTTGAAATTAAGTGAGGATTGCATATCAACAAATGAAGCTGACTGGATTTCCGTAATTCAACCTTAGAAAGGAAACACAAACATAATGTTTCAATAGAGTATCTAATCATCAACTGACTTCGGAATAAATTTTAAAACATAATGGGGCTACTTGGAAACGCTACTTATATACTCAATTATACTGAAACAAAACGAGACAGCTTCTTTCCAAATAGTCAGTTTAAGATGTCCGACTATAAGCAACCTTATTGGTTTGATATGTTACATGAGGACATGCAGAAAATTTGAAAGTGTAGATACTTTCAACTAGCTTTTCCTAATGAAAATATCTTTCTCTGGCAAATAATAAGCCACATATGTCTAAGGACTCACGTGGAGCCATATTGAAATGAACAATGCTAACGAGGATTGCCAACATTGCTTACTGAAAATATTGGGAATACAAGAGGCAAAGAAACTTGGTTATTAAAATGAACAAACTAGTAAAAATTGAGTGCTACAAGATCCTTGATCCTAAGAAACTGGATAGCGAAAAAGCTTTCTGGCAAACTCTTATGCCTTTGTTTTTTAATAATTGCTCATAGTCGGCAAGAAAAAGTACCCTAATTGATAAAGGTGTCTTACTTTCTAAGGATGAGAAAGCTAGTGACTACTTTAACACCGATTTTGTAAATGTAACAGATGCACTTAAAATCAAAAGAGCTCTATGTATGACAATTGATGACCCGATAGAGAATCTAGTTCATGCCGCTATTTTACTATATAGTAAGCAACTGGGCATTATTCAAATTAAGGGGATTGCAAATGACACAAACATATTTGCTTTTCACGCCTCTAAGTGTTTTGAGGTATGGGACGAGATCAACCACCTAAGTATAAGGAACACACAAATGGAAATGTTTATGCCCACATATTAGAAATGAGATTAGATCTTTCTTTCAAGAAGGTAACAAGCATTGCAAACTCAATGGGTCATTTTTGGTCTATTAAAACTAGGAGATGTATCACCATTATATAAAGATAGTACCAGCACTTTGAAAAATAACTGTCAACCGAGCAGTGTACCATCTGCATTACCTAAAGTACACGAGTGCCTCCTCAAATTGTAAATATTACTGCTTACAGAACTTAAGCTAGCAAATATTACATATGGATTTAGAGAGAGGCATTGTACCCAAAATGCTCTACTTGGAGCCATTGAAACAATCCGTATGCATATCACCAATCAGGAGTATGCGGTATGGTGTTAATAGAGTTATCAAAAGTATTTGACTGCTTACTCCATAACCTGCATTTAGTTAAGCTGGAGTCTTACGTATTCAGCGTAGACAGTTTAAAACTTAAGCAAAGTTACCTTGTAAAAGAAGGCAAAGAGTGAAAAAACACTCCCTTTAGTACAAGGCAGAAAATCAAATCAGATGTCCTACAGAGGTCTGTTCCAGGACCCTTCCTATTAAATTATTCATTAATAAGCTTTTCTATGAGATGCAGCACTCTCAACTATGCAGTCTTGCAGACTACAATACGCATGTGCATGTGGGCAAAAACCTAGATTCCGTTGCCTCAAACATCAAGAGTGACATTAATATGGCAACTAGCTGGTATACCAGCAGAGTGGTTGTAAACCTTGAAAAATTTCAACTAATGTTCATGGATCTAAAAGATGACATTAAAGTATGTTTTGATATAAATGACATTGTGGTCCAGATGACTGATAGCGTAAAAGTATTGGGTGCGACAATTGACTCCATGTCGAGCTTCAGCCACCATATACAATCAATCCACAAAAATTCAAATAAAGTCAGCTTTTTCTAGAATCCAAACATTACTCCAAACTTTGAATACAAACAGAATTTTATGCTATATTTACTCTTTTGTACTATCAACTTTTAGTTAGTGTCCACTGATCTGGATGTTTTTAGTGGAAAAACATCCAACAATGAAATGCCCTGAGAGTGCTGCTGCACGACTATGGGTCTATCTTTGAAGAGCTTCTGCAGAAGAGAGGTGAGCATACAATGCATATTAAGTAGAAAGCTTTTGGAGGTATGCAAATGTGTAGCATAAAAAATCCCTCCTTTTTGTCGGATCTCTTCGAAGGTAAACTCACAAATTATGATCTTTGAATAAAGGATCTCATCCAATTGCCAAGTGCGAAAATTTTGAGATACGAATTAAACTCACTGAAATATAGAGGAAGCATGCTATCGAATACATTCCCTGATATGATAATATTAGCCAAATATGACAGACAGTTTAAAAACAGAATTATAGACTGTACTGGACACACGGGTGTTTGTTTCAAATGTAGGAAAACTTTGAAAATAGGAAGATCAGCTGGCCTACCTTTGTTTTTGTAACTATTTCTTTCTTGTAGTCAACTTTAAATAAATTTGTTATTATTATCTTATATTATTATTGTTTAGCATGTTAAATGGCCTAGAAAAAGTACTAATCTATTTTTTAAAAAGCTTTGATTTTGGCTATTCAAAGTAGAAATCTTGGACGGTGTTAATAAGTATTATTCTATGGCATTAATTTTTCATAATTCTTAGGAAGTGCCTTGTGCTAGGCCCAGAAGCATTATGAATGTACGATTACTAGTTGGATATACAAAGCTCAACATTCATCAAACCTAAGCATTTACAAGTTTTTAAGAAAATTATGGTATAAAGACTATGGTAGTCTGCTTTAAAAAGGGGCTGGTGTTGGTTCTTAACTTCGACATCTGTGGTCAAGTGATTGTTGATATGACAACATCACTTTGTTTGTCACAACCATTCACTATAGGAGTGATACCTGAAAGTATGAGCTTGGTAGCTCCACTACATATAGACCTTTTTTCCACTGTTTTCGTGGAATTTCTGGTGATAGCTGTGCCATAGAGCAGTGAGATGAATCAACGATACACGAAAACCAGACTTAAGAGCTGCACAATTGCATTCAGCGTACATTATATATCTGCACATTCTCTCATAGTCCCTTGAGCTCAAACCGTGCATTGTTTTTCATAAAATGAAGATACTTTAATTTTGACATGCTATGGAAATGGCATTGGCCATAAAAAAGTGTTTCAACGTAGCCATTGTTAGACTAAACTACAGGCAGCTTACTTGCTTCAGAAGCAACAAAAAGCGGTGTTCTCATCTTATAATCTCTTGCATTGATATTTGCTCCAAGGCGTAGAAGCGATTTGAGAGATGCAGTTGCATTGTTCTTTGTAGCGTAATGCATCGCTGTCTGTTTCTCCCCTTTAGTAACAGCATTTATATTAGCTGAAGAGAGATAGGCTTCCATAGTTAAATTAAGCATATTCTTTACAGTTGGTATCATACATACATACTTACATAGGTATCAGCGGAACAATGAAAAAGAAGGACAAAAATCAACACCTTATCTACACAATTTATTGTTACTACTTTCTTCCTTTCTAGGCCCAAACAAGGAGCGTTCGTTCACATGTTCTATTAATTTCATTACTGGCAGCTTTGAAAGAAAAAATTCAAATTAAAGGACAATAGCTTAAATTTGTTAACACTGTCCTTTTACATATTATATCTGTCAGCTTACTGCAAAGTTCTAGAATGTGTTTGTCAAAGTTCAGTTTAGAATCTATTAATTTCTCCATATTTTGACTTGCTGACATTGATTGATAATCTGATCATTGATTTTTAAGGACATTTTCTGGTCACTGTTTGCCTCAAGGTACATACGCTGGAACTTTTCAGGTTTACTACCTACCATCCCATTTTTGGAACTTCATTTCAAAGTAGTACGTAGTTTATCCTCCAATTTAAGTACTACTTCTTCCATGCTATTACCTATTGTGAATATTGTATCATAGGCTGCAAATTTGCATACTTCCAATTCCCAAGTCAATTAGGAAACAATCATATATGAAAATATTAAACAGCATTGGTCCAAGAACTGATTCTTGGGGAAGTGCTACCTTAATATTACAAAGTGAGCTGTAGCATGAGCCAGCTAAAGCCTTTTGACCATGTCCCGTCAGACATACATTTTACACTATCTCTATCAAATTCCGTAAGCTTCCAATTTAGCAATCAACAACTCGTGTAAGATACGATCACAGACCTTAGAAGGATCTATTAATACTGCCCTAACAACACCCGAGACATCAAGGCATTTACGCCAAGATTAATTACTCTAAGTAGTGCATCTTGCGTACAATGACCTCTTCTAAGAGCAACTAAGAGGTTAGACCATTTGTTGTAAAGAATGTGATTTTTCTGTGAGCCTATCAATCTATTAAATCTTTTTGATATAGCTGGTAGTATACTTATAAGTCTATAATTTGAATTCTCAATTTTTATTCCTTTCTTGGAGGATGGAGAGGCCTCAGCGACTTTATGCTCGATAAGAAAGCAGCAATTTTTGTTGTCCCATTGATACTGTCTACTAGATATGGGACCACACGATGCTTTTGGTGTCTTTATTATTTTCATGGGTGTTTTCCTAATCTTTGACTTTTCTGGATCACGTGCTTAAGTGCTTTAAATTTGTCTTTCACGCTTCCCGAAGCAACAGCGAAGAGCTTTTCACTTTGCAAAAGTAGCACTGCCATGCCCTGGTCACAGGATAATCTAGTTTATAGTCATCGGTAAAAGTTTCTAGTACCTCTTTCCTTCTAACTATCCTTTCTAGCCCTAAACCTAGATTCTAACAGGTTATCATTTGAGGGTTTGCTTGATAGCTCTAGTGCTCGACAAAAGTATAGTCAGGCAAATAGATAAGTGATGTGAAATTGATAAAGGAGCATTTCTTCAAAATTCAAATTAGAAGCCTTTGGAAAAGGGTGCCTATAGGGTCCAATTGGTCACAGTGTACCATCCAGCATCTAATTGTAATGGGAAAGTAGAGTTGCATATAAGGATGTTTGAGGTTCAGGATGGGAACCTCTAATGCTAAGCAGCAAGAAAAAGATTAGAGTGTCACCATACATGGACAACACTGGTCAACACAATTTTTAGGGTGGGCAAGGTAAAGTCTGTTTTTAACTAGCATAGTGGTGCTGATTACGAAAATCATATTCATTTTTCTAGTTAGCTCTACTGATCTGTGATATGTCTCAAATAAGAAAATTCTGTAAATTGCCATTTTTCCGTATGATTGTGAAACTTTGTTGCAGATTTAAATACAATGTTCGAACTGTTTCAAAAGCAGAAAGTGTTTTCCAATCTGACGATAGCCGTTGTATATCATTCTTTCATATGTGGCATTATTAGTAGTCTTAAAGGTAAACAAAGGGTGATATATGTAGATTTTAAGATTGCAAACTTCTTGCTTGGCCAAAAAGGTAGCTACGCAAGATACTTAGTCTTTCTTTGTTACTGAGTCTGCAGAGACAATGCAAATCATTACATTAAAAGATATTGTGACTCTATGAAAAATTAGAGTTAGCTGCATGCTGCATGGTTGTCATTTGTAGGGCTTTGTAAGAGCTTCCCTTGAAGCTATAAAGCTGAAAGTACAAATAATGTGCAAACAATGTGGCTTGAAATCTTAGGATTCCTGTTATCAACATGATTGCGAAATGCACTTTTTCCACAGCCACTTGGATTAGTTCCCCAAAAATTGTATGTCATGAAAGAAAGGCGAGCGATTTTTTCAAGACATATAGTCAATGGAGGAAAGATATCAAGGAAGTTGTGACAAAAAATAATAGTAGGATACTGATGGAAAACGTGACGTACCTGGTTCCAAGCGTTGAAGAAAATCTCAAAATGCAGCTTTCCACGAGATTAAGGAAATAATTTTGTACATTCAGGATGAACAATGTCCTATTATCTTTTATGTGAATCTTGTACCTGTCTCGTGTAACAGAAATCAATCTTGCTAAGGATTTAAAAAGTTTTTTCAGCACGACTTTTTGCAGATCCAGAAGCAAATTTTTCGCTAATTAGGGGTAGCCTGTGGAAGGAAAACTAGAGCTAATGGTAAGAAATGAATATGATATTCAGATTCAGCGCCCCCGAAATACTTATAAGCAGTTAGAATGTTTCCGATACTACTTCAAAAATTTTCTTTTGCTGACCTGTGCAATTAATAATGTAACTCAATTCAATAATTAAGAATCGCCAATCGTAGCTGTTTTATCTGTTTAATGTATCTGTTTCAAGTCGTTTTTAGTTAGTTGGTGTTTGTAGTCGTCGTTATCTGTTGTAAGTAGCTGATCTTCATTTTTATTAGGATATGAAAATTCTGTTGAAGAAGTAACATCTTTATGTATTAGAGCTAACAGAACCAGCGATACATGGGACAGACTTGGCTCATGTAAAGCACCAGTTACAGATGCTGTCTGAGCATCAGCTAATTAATGTCATCGTTAAAATTACTTTGGAGATAGGAAAAAAGCGTTGTTATTATATTGTGTGTAGCAATTTAAATATCAAATGATCAGTGCTCTGTGAGTTAGTAATAGTTGTACAATGTATTGTACTAGTATGAGATGTAATATACTCGTTTCGTTGGAGAGCCAGTCATCGAAGGTTGTACATTTCATCAGTTGTGAAGAACTAAATTTACAGCCAGGGTGGTAAACCATAGAGAACCAGCTGTACTACTTGTTCCTGTGGTTGCTGCGTTGCAATAGTAGTTAATGGGCTATAATAACTGCTATAGCAACTACAGCCATCCACAAATATGGAAAAAGTGAAGTGGTAGACTGAGCCCTCTAGGTTTACATCATTGCACTTGATTGAATTTTATATCTGCGCTCTGCAGAAAATAGCTTGTAAATGCATACTTTTTTGGAAAATGCCTCATACTTGCAAAGCGAGCAGCTTTACATTCTGTGGAGGCTGTTCGGAGATCCCAAGGTAGATTTTCTGCGATCGATACGTAGACAGACACAAAAATTCAGAAAGTTTTTCAACAGACGTGACCTATGTTGGTGAATTATATGTAATAAGAATATACCTCCGTGCTTCACTAGGAATTCCACCATTTCAACATAGTCAACGGCTGCAGCCAAGTGCAATGGAGTTCTCCCATATAAGTCACTCTTGTTGACATTGGCATTGTGTTGGATGGCGAAAAGAGCAACATCAGGGTGCCAGGCTCTTGAAATCTCATGCATAATGATCTGTCCATGTTTGTCAGAAAAATTAATGTCAGCACCGCTTTGCAGTAGTGCTTCAACAAAGTTCAAATCGATACTTTCGTTATCATTATTCGACTTAGCTAACTTTGAAAAGTAGATAATTAACGCCCTGCAGCTGGCTAAAGACGAGCCATCTTTCGTCATACTTAGCCTTGGCCAATTCAAACTTCTAGCATTATCATTCTTCGCGTGATAGTCTTCAAATTCCAACTCCTCCACGTCACTATCAAGAGTTCCATACGTTGATTTACTTGTTGCTTTCTTCACACCCTCCGTGTCTTCGATCGGAGCTGGTCCCTTCCGATGGACAGATGTATTGTTCCTCTCTGTTCTTCTTTTCGCACAGTAGTCACTCCATCTACTATCAACTGGTTCAACTGTTTTTAATAGTTCTACTTTTACATCTTCGGCAGTGGAAGATCTCGGTCTTCTTCTGGGTTGTTCATCAAACTGCTCAAAGCCGATTTTTTCGTGTAGGGTATTGGCGTTGTATTCATGCATTCCTTTCATCTTGAGGCTGTGATTGCAGAAAAGCAATCACATAAGCAAAATTGAAGCTAAATGAACATGTTAAGCCCCCCCTGACTTAGCAGCCAGTTGGTAAATCTCTTTGACACGCCGTCCCTTCGAAGTCATTCGACACACCAGACCACAGCCCCAGCAAAGCTTACTTCTGCATTATATTTTTGAAAATGTCTCTCTTTGTAGTATTATTCCCACTGCATCTATTACAACTATGAGCCGTAATATTCTAATAGACTATGTTTTCGAACAAAAGCATTTAACGAGAATAACACAATAGGTACTATCTTTAATTAGATTGGCATGAAAGATAGTTAAATCATTTACTTTGAAGTTGCGTTGCCCTGTCTTCGGCAGCTACAGCGAATAGCATTCAAATATTAGAGATGTCATTCAGATTTTATCTGACGTAAATTCTGTTTCAAAAACTATTTAGATAGCTCCCTTATTTCGGTACTTAACATTTTCAAAGCAATGGGGCCACTAAATTTGAAAATTCTACCTGGGGCCCAACCATGGTAGACCCTCCAGTTGGCGCTGTATATATATATATATATATATATATATATATATGCATGTCTATATTTGAGCCTCGTAAAATTCTAGAACCTTAATTACTGATTTATTTCCTTCAAATGATATAATGATATGTATTTTTTTGATGATGAATCAAACATATTTTAAAGCAATCAGGTCACATCATCTTCATTAACTGGCATTGGACTTGAAATACTACACCAAAAAACAAAAGAAGTTGCTTTTTGCCGTCACTATTAAGCTTCTAATGTATTTTGAATTTTTAATTCGCAGTTAACTTCCTATTATCAAAGGTTGTAAATTTATTTAAGTTAATATTTATATTCAGATTTCTAACTTTATTTTACATCATTGTCAGTATTTCATTTCAGATGGAACATGAAACCCAGCATCCTTGCTGAACGATTCCCTTGTGCAAAAACTTTTAAATGAAAATAAAAATAGTTTACTTGCCATGAGATGTGGAACGTGCAAAGCAGTTACAGGAGGTTCCCAGTGTTTGGGACCTGAGAAAATTCCGATAACTAATTTGCTGGGGGCTATATTTTGCGGGAGAAAAGTGTGAAGGTATATGTATATGTGTTGGCCATTTTATTCAATCAACATGTTGTGCTGGTAAATGTGAAAAATAGAAAAAATTGATAGAAGGAAGGATTTAAGAAGCTACAGGGGTGGTTTGAAAACCTAAAACTAACAAGTACTCAGTACTTGTTAGCTTTAGGCTTTCCAACTCACCCCCGTAGCTTCTTAACCCCCTCGATATTAGTAGATTGAGTCCCTCCACTAACATCGTTTTGCAAAATCTCGAAAGGTATCTGATCATGCAGGTCCGTACACGTTTGAACTTGGTTGAGGCGGGGGGGCAAAATTTTCAAATCCCATTTAGAAGATGAAAGCCATTTTTCGTTATATATCTCTGCCAATGGATGAAATAGAGAGCAGCAAACCAGCCTTTTGTCGTATGTATTTGAGAGGAAGATGTGGGTCTGGGGGCTTGCTCCAGCAAAATTTTCTGAGGTAATACCCTCCAAAGCGTCGGTAACCGCCTTTTTTCAGAATAGAATAAATTTGCTTTCATCATTGATGTTTGCACTAAGAAGGAGAAACTGGTCCCTCAGTTTGACTTTATTGAATTTTGCACATTAAGAACGAAAAAGAGAAGGCTGCATGCCAAAGTCACAGTGAAAACAACCTCATGCCAGTACGACAAAAGCAGCCTATCACCCAAAAAGTTCTTTATCTACACATTATCTTTGTAATTGGCAGAGGAATCCATGAATTGAAGCGCTGCATCGTACTCTTTGACTGAATTGCCAACTGAAATTCTTACGACACTTGCGCCAAGATTGAAATTGTGTAAGTTTGTCACCCAATAAAGCCAGAAAAGCTGTGCTGTGATGCTCCTATGGTCTAGTTTTGGCAGAAGTCAAATAAGAACTGAATAAAAAGAATAATGCAAAGCACTTCTATATACAGCCTTGGTGAGTTATTTGGGCAATGCCCCCTGCCCCCAGAGTCTACGCGCCAGTATTACGTCATATTTTGATTAAGCAAAGGAGGAAGAATGTACTGAGGAATCCGAGTTCCATAACTGCAAGAAGTAAACACACCATTGAATAGATTATAATCAATGCGCGGATTGAAATCCTAACTGCTGTTTTCCACAGAGCAGTAGTTACCGCTGAATTACTAGCAACACCTACCTCTTCAGGCCTTTCTCCAAGAATGCTTGATGATTAATTTGGGACTTTAAAGGTGCTTTCGCTGAACTTAACTGATGTTATAAATGCTGTTATTATTATACCCTTGACTATATACCTTAGAAATCTTGGCATTTACCGTTGATGTTATTTTCCAAGAGCAATGCTGCATACACACTGCTGACTTTCTGGAAGCTTTCGTATTCATAACCCTCCCTTTTTGTAATTATGATAGCATCTATACTCAGAGCCACCGAGAGGGGACGCGTTGACTATTCTACTTCCTGTGCTTGGAGATGCCTTTGCCTTTACATTTTGCTACGGGGCCTCAGGAGTCGTTTCCTCTTCTTTTTTATATCAATTTTAAAAAACTTAAATAACAAATACTAAAACGTTACACAATACTGTACTACAATACAATGACGGAGCCCAGGGGGAGAAAAATACAATGACTACCCTCTGGGTTTAAACATATACCTATCAATATAAAACTACATATAGCTACTTTATCCCATTTGATACCTATGGTTACACAATATGGTTTAAATTAAGAGACCCTTTCTGGGCGGTATAAAAACAGAATCGACTATTCCCACCGCTGTGCTACGAAAAAGGAAACCATGGACTCAGATGTGAAACAGACAAAATAAGTAATATTGGCATGCTAAAAATTTACAAGACAGGACTTAGTGGTTATATAAGGTGATATTTAACTGAAACGACCAGTTGCGTGAATACACTGTAAGAGTCAGCCCAAGTATGTTCCAATTGAGACTATTTGGGAGGCCTTTGTCACCATAAAGCAGAAGTTGTGTCAATACCCCATTTGAAAAATTGGCATATGCATATGGTTGTAATAATTCAAAAACCCTAGCGAGAAGATTCCGACGTTCAGCTTCAAATGTTTGACAGAGCAAAAGCAAGTGTTCCGTAGTCTCAATGCCATCATTGATAGGGCACATTCGGTTTATGGAATCCCCAAAATTATGCTTGAATTTATGAAAGCACAACCAGAGTCTCTCAGAGGCACTGGGATATTGTGCCCGTATCACTTTGCCTAGCATCGTTATTGATTTCTTTTTCCCTCAATTCAAACACCACCAGGCTAAAGTTGAAAAGGCATTTTTCTCAGCTCCAAGATCCATCACAATATTATGGGAAGAATGCGAAAAGGTATCCATTTAGGCTCTGTTTCAAAAACATTCTTTTCTGTTGGACGGAAATCGATACTTTGAAGAGAAATATAAGTTATATAATATCTTTAAACTCAAAGCAACCATCCACTTCAATAAATAGCCACACCGAGCTGTAGTGAAAGCAAAGCAGCTTGTTCATTGATGTTTTTTATGCCGAGATCGTCTACAAAATTTGTAATCTGCTGGATGGAACGATGGACGATTGCATTGTTGTTTATGAAACAACAATGAACTTCCAACCTCGAGCTTCAACATAGATACCATTTCTTCAAATTTACTATATTTTCAGGTATCTACCAGTGATTTCAGCAGGTTTTCTTCTTATCAATTCTCTTAAAATTGGCTTTGGGCTAAATAAAGCTGATAGGTGAATTTTTTGGAAGGAAAAGTTGCACAGAATATTTGCAGAGCCAAATGCAATGTTGCTAAATTCCCTTTTAATTTTTGTCACATGAAATGGGAATATATTGCATTCCAAAAATTTGCTAAAATACCCTTGTATTTTAGTACCCTATAATGCCCTAAAATACCCTAAAATACATCTTTGCTGATAAAATACCCTTGTCAAATCTGAAGAAAAAGACATCTCCTCTTCTTATTTGTTGGACGGAAGTCCCACAGAGATCTTAAAATTCGAGGGAAGACAAACTGAAACTTCTAAGCATAAGCTGTAACTGCAAATGATTTTCGGCAACATTTAAGAGAGGTAGAGGAAATTCAGTCTATAAAGTTTGACTTACTGCGCCCAGAGAATGACAGTTGGGAGAATAGTTTATTGTGTTCCGTCCACCAGACAAGGTCTCTTCAGCAGTTTCAAGCAGAAAGCACATGTATTCTCATCTTGCCCAACCTCGATGTGTCCACATTGTCCATCATAACACTGAATTTAGAGTGGCTCTGGATCAGTGCTCATGAAGTAAAACTTTAGGTATGGTACTTAGTGTTTCATAAGACCAGGAAACACTCAGTAGGGCTTTGATTTATTAAGTATTGAAGGAGAATACTGGACACCTTCATAATCGTCAAGAATTTTAGCGGCTGAAAAGTACAGTGAATCAGTTTGGAAGATCTGACCAGCATTATGGGAAAATTCGTCTGTACTGTCAATAAAAACTTCGCCAGAAAGGACTTTGTGGAAAATCGAGCTTTTAACTGTTTCTCCATTTCCATCCAGTAATTTTAGTTTGTGATGGGCTTCGTTGTAGTGCAGTTCTAATCCTATCTCAGAATGGATCAGGGTGACCTGTTTGAAATTGAATTTTGACCAAAACTGTGCTGCGCAATCTAGATTCTCAATATTACCTAGAGTTAAGATGGAAGTTGATTGTTGATGAATGATTCTTATATTCAAACCCAGTTTATTCATTAATCAGCTTTCCTTTCAAGATTTGATATAGAAGTTGCCAAAAACGCCCACTCAAACGCGGACTGAAAATTAGCCTTGGAAAAACAAAAATAGTTTTCAATCAAACAAAAATCAGTTTGCAGTTTTGTTTAGAAAGCATATATATGACTAAATTTCAGAAAATTCTTGCACTTTGGAAAATGCCTTTTAGACGGAACATAAATGTGTTCAGGCCTGATAACAGCAAAGCTCCAGGTGATTGAACTACAAGATCGAAAAATTTTATCATTTTTATAGTCATGATTTTAAAACTTTATGAACTTTGAAGCAAACAATAAAATCTGGTGGAGGAAATCAAAATTTTTAAGACGAATTTTAGTTCAGCAATGATATTTTGATGAATCTTGTATGTCTTATTTGATTTCTTAAAGGAACTATTGATAGGTGACTACTATTTGGAGTATAAAAAGTTTTGCAAAAATTATGTAAGTAAAAATCTGTTGGACATGAAATAATCATTTTTACCCAAAGTATCATTTTTTTAACCTCAGCTGTGTAAATCTTCGCAAAAGAAGCCTTGATAAGTCGCAAATGTGCAATCAACCTAGCTGCAGAACTATGAATTAATTTGATTAATAGCTTTCTCTTTTCCATGAAACGCCAATTGTGTACAAGCATTGTTTTCCATCTAAAATACAAAAAATTTCTTTAATCAATTTTGTTCATCTAAAAATCCAACTATCTTATGTGTGCAACAAGGAAATTGCTTTTTCGTGAATATGACAGTATTTAGTACAACTTATCATAACAAGGATAGTGAAAAAATGAAATATTATTTTTGCATCAATTGCTAGCTAGTTTTGAAACAAATCCTGCTAAATCAACACCTTGTCTGGGATGAGCACATGGCACTCTTGCAGACTAAGATTTCTCGTTCTCTAAGTTTTCTTAAATACGCCAAGAAAGTCCTACCGTTGAAAATTTTAAACCATCTTTATAAGGAGAAGCTGAGCCACACTTCCGATCCTGCTGTTTTATCTGGGGAGATTGTGGAGAGTCTAAGAAAACTGTTTAACAAGAGCTGTAAAGTACTGCTATCTAAATTAAAATTGCCTTCTCTTGATGAAATAATACACGGAGAGACAAGTACAATGGTACATAAATCCATAAATAGTCTTGCATCCATTTATCTATACAGCTTATTTGATAAATGTTAATTTAGGAATATTATCACACTGAGAATTTTTGATAACGATTTATACAATCCTTTCATGAATAAAAAGAACGGTTAAAAATCGTTTTCTTACCGTGGTACCCATTTCTGGAATGGTTTGAAACCTACACCTAAGAATGCGCACTCTCTTTTCGATTTCAAAAGAAGCCATTAAGCAATAAAAATACAAAAAACTTCTTTATCTCTTTATGAACTTTTAATTTAAATTTATTTTATTCTTACATCAAAGATTATAATTTTGCTATCATTTGGGTTTATATTTTAAATATTTTAAATCTTTTTCATCATTGATGGTATTTTTAGATGGAGGGATCCTTGAAAACCAGCATCTTTGCTGAAAGGCCCCCCTCCGCAAAAGTAAAATGAAAATATGAAATAATGAAGAAGTGGATACCGTCTTCCAATGTATTCTTTTGGATATGTAATGTATTCTTTTGGCTATGTAATGTATTCCTTTGGCTATGTAATGTATTCCTTTGGCTATGTAATGTATTCTTTTGGCTATGTAATGTATTCCTTTGGCTATCTAATGTATTCCTTTGGCTATCTAATGTATTCCTTTAGCTTTGTATTCCTTCAATTTAGGTTGTCAACCTAGGGGCATCAACATTTACCGCAACTCTACATGCTCTCTTTTAATTTAACAATCAGACTCAAACTGTTAGAATGGAACGCACTAAAATGTCCAACATAGCGTAATCGAAGGTCCTGATTTCAATTCCAATGAGGAAACCTCATTAGTTTAACACTTTGCTGTGATAGTGCAAGGGGGCTCCATCGACTCCTTTTCTCAGCTAAACTTTGTGATGATTATGATGTCAATTTTTCTCATTGATGGTTTGTAAATTATGGAAGCTAATTCAGAAGTGACACAGCTAGTTAACTTATCTAGCAAAATATGAATCCAAAACGGCAACAGACTACACCTCTTTGCACATTTCCATGCGAAAACATGTGTATAAGCAACAGGCTAAATATGCATGTAATGGACTTCCGGGTTACTGTGCAAAAGGCTGTCTATTATGACCCTGGCTTATCAAAGCACAAATGGATCATATCGTGTAAAGTATGGTCGATGCATGATGCACTAGTAAGGAATGAAGCTACTTGACAAGGGGTTTCTTTTTCCAACTTAGTAGTTAGAACAAACATATGAGATCTATACTATCATATATATA
>WIPJ01002021.1:50607-64020 GCA_018155075.1 Cassiopea andromeda
ATATATATATATATATATATATATATATATATATATTACATATATTTATATATTGGTATATGTCTGTTATGTTCACTATGAAAAATTGTTTGTTTCCCTTATTTGTTCAAAAGTATACTCCTGTTGCACAGGTTATCTGATGCTTGGATATAGCACGACCACTGGTATGCGAATGTATATAATGCCTCTTCTTAGTATTGAGGCAACAGATTTAAATAGCAACTGACGTAATGGACTGATATCTACATGATCGTTCTACGTGAGCGTCAACAGACTTTTTGGGAAAAAATAAATCAAGCTGCTTTCAGAGAATTGACTAAAAATATATGCATGGGATAGCATTTCAGACTGGTAGGGGACCTGCAAAAGTTTGCACATAAGTGCAATCCACTTATCCAGAACTGAAAGGTCTACACTTTCTTAGAAGAAGATCTTATGTTGGGTCTGATTTATTTTGCAAAATCTGTAGAACGTCAAGGAAAGTGCATTTGGCTAAAATTTAAGCATTCTTCTGCGGAAAACGCACAATCTGCTCATACTTTTACATCATTCATACTTTTTGGGGATATTTTTTAGGGCGAATGCTTCTCACCAGGGGGGTAATGGGGTGGAGAACTTGTTGAACGTTGTGTTTATTGTTCATGGCAGTGACTGACAGACGTATGCGAAGCATAGAAAATGCGAAGGACGCATACCTAGAGGGTAGTTCAGCACATACTTATAGCAAAAGCGTTGTTATGAAACAATGAGTACAAGACGGAATTGCATTCTGGCATTTAATATCTAATTGATGCGTGAAAGTAAAGATGAGCCATCAGACGTTCAGCATTGCTTGATACCCAAAGGCCCATAATGAAACCTTTAACAAACGATATCAGGACCTTTGCGTAAAATGTCGAGGCCAGTTTGCAACCACTTCGCTTCAAAAATACATACACTGGTCAAATGCTCTCGGAGAAGATCGATTCTGGAGATTCTGGATGCTGCAATTTAGGTTTTAATTGAGAAAAAGATTTTTCGCTCAAATCCGTAGACTGAGAACTTCCTACATAATTCTAATAACAGATATAAGATGAAAATGGTGGTTGTTATGAATTGCAGATATGCCACCTAAACTATTAGTACAATTTAATGTCAACATTTTGCAATAAGTCATTTTGTAATGCTTAGCCTTCGCTTTTTGTCTCAGATGCTCCTGAATTTTGTTCATAGGTAGAAAATATGTTACCAAGCCAAGCATAGCAAGCTCTTGGGTGCATTTCATCATGGCTTGATATTCTTAAGCTGTCATTTACACTTATTGCCGTTTGGTGTGAGCTACTACTATTATAATGCATTAAAACAACGCTTATCAGCATGGAAGCGAATCATTCGTAAGTGATATCGCTTTGAAACTGATAAAAATAAAAGCAGCACCCTTGAAAACCTAGGGACATCAACAATTACCGCAAGTCTACTTGCCCTCTTTTAATTTAAAAATCAGACAATGTCTGCCAAAAGTCCTTGAAACACCCATACAGTGTATGGAATTGCCCCCTTCCTATTTTCGCTGCAGAAATGACAATTGTGAGCCCCCTTCCCCCTTTATACAATGTTGAATCGATAGCCAAAGCCCTTAGCTATTTGGAAATACACCATTTCTCCCTCCAGTGCTATTCATATCACCTTCAAGCAACATTGTTGTACGGGGGAGGGCATTTTGTAGATCGTCTACAGCATCAATCACAAGAAGTGTTCCAAGACTTTTCGCAGACATTGTAACTTGCGGTCAACATAAAGTGACTGCAGGAAAGTTTAAAAGATTACTCCAACAATATTAGAACACAGGAAAAACGTCCTAATTGACAGTTCATGTAACCATCTCTGAATTTTGTCATACTAGCTAACAGTTTCTAAATTACTTCTCTTGATATAGTTTTGCAGCCACCGCAAAAGATTTAATTTTGATATTGAAATTATATTATACCCCCAAAATGGAAAGGCTCCTGATGCCACGTGAATGATGATATCACACTGATTTACTCTGAGTCGAACGATCTGCCTCAGCTGCTTACTCAACCCCTGTTAGCTGATAGCTGCTCATAGGATCCTGGTGGTCGTCAGATTCTCTCCTTTGGCTTCTCATTGGGTTTGCCTGGAGATAATTGAATGGGGTCGTACTTCTTGAGTATGAATGTAGATTTTGCGCATTATGAGGCTGCCTTGTATCAAAGAAGATGTGTCCTTACGGAATGAAAGGCTGTTCTTGTTGCTCTTGATGCATCAATTGTTTTATTTCGCCTACTTCTTGTTGTACAATTCCTAATTGCTTGTTTTGCGTGTTCATGAAGTGATTAAACTGGCTAACGTTAATAATTCTACTCCCTGGATCCATCTCCTCCAATAAACGATCCACTCCTGCTATAAGTTTTTCTCCTCTAAGAAAAAGTCAGCGCAAGTAGCTCTAAATGTGTGCTTTTCTAGCTCATATTTTATTGCTTGCTTTCCCTTCTTTATCATTACTTCTTAATAAGTGCTTAAGTCGAAAGAGTCATAACGTTGTGCTTTATGTATTGTAATCATATTTGTTGTACGTTTTGCAATCATATTTATTCAGCATATTCAAATGCATACAGCAGCTATGTGTGCCATTCATTAAATTGACTTCATATTGAGTCAGACTAAGGTTAGTTGTCTGAAACTCTACTTCTTCAGTCCGAATATTGATTTTGCCCAGCTTGACGGCTGCTTTGTTTCAACGAGACTTTCTCCTTGTGCATTGGAAGGTTGTTCTTGTTGCTGTTGCTGATGTTGATCGCTTATTCCAGGTGGAGACGCTTGGCTGCTTTCCATGCTTGAGACACTTGGAGCTGCACCTACTAAATGTGGCTGCTTCAGGGTATCAGTATCTGGACGATGAGGCAGCTGTGATGGAATGCTGTGAGAAGCAGGTGGTACATTCACCATTTGCAGGATCACTTGCTTTATTTCATTGACTTCTTGTTGAACAATTCCTAATTGTTTGTTCTGTGTGTTCATGAAGTGATTAAACTGACTAAAGTTAATAACTCCACTCCCTGGACCATCTCCTCCATGCCCACCACCACTGCCACCATCACCACCACCATCTCCTCCAATAAACGATCCACTCCTGCTACCAGTGCCTCCTATCCTTCCACCATCCTCTGTTCGATGACGGCTGAAACCAACCTTCAGTTTGTCTTCTAACTCGTCAATTCTGACGTTTACGTGGTGCACAGCTTTCTCAAGCATCTGACTCTCGTGGCCAGCAGATGAGGTACCTTCGTCACGTGAATATACCTCCTACGAAAGGTCAAAGTTCAACATTACCTTCAGGAATTGACTTTTGAAATAGGAATACTATGAATGAAGTGTTACTAATGTTATTACCAGTCGGTAATTCTGAAAGTGCTTATGCATCGAAAATTTCGAAATTTAACTTTTTGCATTTTCTAATGCAACTTTGTGCTGTGATCATCATGCTCCAAACTAAAGTATCATATCTCATATGGAAAAAAAGTTATGAGTCCTCAAACTTCGCTTTTTGGCATTTCAAGTGCGAATTCTAGCTACTGCACATGATGTCATAACGAGTACGCAACAGATTATGATCGCTTGTTACCATGGATTCCACTAGCAAGTCCTGCAAACGTCGAGGAGGACGGTACTGTGTGGCTGGTCTCCCGAATGGAATAAGCTGCACAAATGGTCAGCATACAGAGGGAAATCCGTTCATACGTTTTCGCTCAAGGAAAAAGACAGGAATAGACACCAAGCTTGGGTCAGGTTTGTGCGAAGACGTAGGCCAAAGTGGAGCAGCACCAACTCGTCTTTTCTTTACTCTGACCATTTCGATGAGAACTGCTTTACGAAGAATCAGGAAATTGCTGCCAAACTTGGAATGAAAAGAAGCTAAAGCCAGATGCTGTTGATTGATTTATCTTTGGCAAACACAGTAGATACTATTGATCAGTCACTGACAGATAGAGCTAAAAGACAGGTGAGACTTATCTATGTGTTTGTTTTTTAGACCCTGGTCAAGTAGCAACAGTTAACAACGTTGAGGAAAACAGGGCAGGGAGGTATGTTGAGTTGGTAGATTGGAAATAGCCTACTAGTACAGGAAAATTATAATGCCATAGCAATTTATTTTAATTCCTTTCATGGACTATCCGCAATATGTTTTCAAAAATGGATGACACTATGGAGGAGGAAGAAATGTTCGCAAGCCCTAATACTGATTGTACCGGATGTCCAGTTTTGGAAAAGAAGATTGTATTCTATCAGAAAAAGATCAGTTGGCTTAGGTGATCAAAGAGTAAATTAGAAGACTCTAATTAATGCAAACTCTACTTCATCTAACGCAGAAGCCATTACCCTACACGTTGTACAGCTTTAACGCTTTGCTTATAGGTCCTAAGTGACTGTTTACAAAATTTGACAAGCTATGAGCAGTAATACGTAATAGATACTGGGACTCACCAGTCCTGACCTTGGATTTGCCTCTCAAATCAAGCGTCGAGAGTTTGTGGTAGCAGTCCATGGGGGTCATTGGCCTCGACATTTTCTTTATCTTGGGCATCCGAATCGTCAGCTAGTGGCTCTCCGTGGCATGCACCTATTACCCTACATGTTGTACAAGTAGTAGTAAGCCTGGCTGTGCAAGTACACGGCCATCATTGCCACAATCTTCTAATTGATAATCAGTAGCTTCATCATAAAATAACAATTCACTGCCACTGTTTGCCATTCTAATGAGCCGTAGCACGCCAAGACGAGAAGCTTTCTTACGCTTTGTTTATCAACTGATATAGGCCTAAAGGATGCACTCGGTTTGACCTTCGTTATGACATCATACAATGGCTATCAAAATTCGCACCTAGTGCCTCAAAACAAGCGCTAATTTCTAAACCTTTCTCGCCAGTAAGAACAAAACTAATATGATATTCATGCATTGGAAAGACCGAAGTTTCGATTTTAGCTAAAAAATTATATTCGAAATTTTCCATGGATTTGATTTGATGTTCCAGCACTTGAAATTCTCATAAGTTGCTGCACAAGTTACGTAGCAATAGATGTGTCAGAATAGGCCCACTATATGACTTCTGTTACTCAAATAGCACTTGTGGAAAATACCTATGATTTAGCCAAAATGCATAATTTCAAACCGTTATTATATACTTCTCAACCACCTACTAGCCAGAAGCACATAAGATATATTGCAACACTACTTGAATGGGCCCATAATTGCTGGGTCTCGTCTATTGAATACATAAGTTTTAACCTACCAATGGGCCACATTCATTTTTCATGTAGTGCCCAAATCGGATCTTTTTCTCTTTTGAAAGCGATTTCTCGATTGACAGGATGATATGTGTCTGTTGCATGACAGCATTGGCTAATGCTCTTGCGTATACCCTTGAGAATGTATCTGACAGCAAGGCGATGTACAGATTCATGCAAACAACTCCTGCGAGAGCAAAGTATGTACCAACAAGAGCTTGTGCCATCAATCGGTGCACTGCTACGAGACCATCCCAGTTGAAATCCCCAATAAGTGTCATCTGTAGAAGGGAGGCAATAATGGCTCGCAAATTATAATTTCCATTCTGAAATTTAGAACTATAAAGAAATCAGTGCACTTCATTTTATTAGGTCCTGTTGCACTGTTTCCTATTGGTCAAATTCCTATAGACAGTCAAACTCTCCTAAGTTGGACCCTTGTAACTCGGATTTTGCACAAGTAGGACAAAAATACACGGTTCCGGTCTACTTGGTACAATTGCTGTAGTTTTCTATGCGTAATCCGGATTCTGTAAGTCAGATATTTGCGTAGGTCGGAGTGTTTTTTGAAGCCCGCTCCAATAATTCCACCGTTTAAGTTGAATTTTGATCTTGATGTCAATAGTTCTCGTGAGAAAAATGTACTGAAGGACGCACCTCTTGTTTTTTACCTCTGAGAACAACTTGATCATGATTTTGAATTGAGAAAACACATGCTCTGAAATTCTGAATCGCTTAAAGGACTGCCAGATTAGCAATTGAAATTAAACCCTTGATCTCAGACTGCAGTTTGCGTGAAGGTTAGAGGGGGGCACTGATTAATTATTGAGCATAAGTTTTTTGAAAGACGGAAGAATGAGACTTAAGTACCAGATACCATGAAAAAAAGCCTGAGATTTTAAAGTACGGTTGAAATGATGGCTTTGGCAAGTCAGTTACTATTACTATTTATTAGGGAAGAACGCAAACTTGTCGCTTCAGAGAGAAATAAGTATCTATTTTGATTAAAGAGGGTCAAATGCAGTTGGATTTGACGCTATTATGGCTTTTTGACATTGCATGTGTAACTAAGCTGCCTCCACCCTTGCACTCCTGATATTTCTCTTTCCTAGTCGGACAAAATCCGACTTGCGTGTAAGCCGGACTTTGCATATGTAGGACTATTTTACCTGGTCCCAAGGGATGCGACTTAAGCAACTTTGACTGTACTATAAAGGTGAAAATATTATGTCACTAGCTAAATAATAGTCCCATACAATAAAAGAAAATCAAAATCTACTCTAAGCATCATCATGCTTAGTGCCATGGGCTGAGGTGACGTCATATGATAAGATTGATAGGAAGTCTATGCTCAGTGCATAATGTTCTACATCAGAGGTTCAGAAGTTAAAGATGAGAATAGAGAAATGAAACATGAAGTAAGCTGCAGGCTGTGAAGGTGTTACCTAGTGAGATGTGCTTTAAAGCGAGGGAGACAAAGTAATGCATTTTCCTAAGATAAGAGTAAATCAACAGAAGCAGAGTGTCTGTAATTGATCGAACAAATAGTTTTTTTAATAGATGAAACTAGTTTTATTTTTCTTCATTCGTACAAATAGTTACAAAAGAGACAGCTGCAAAGCAATACCACAGGGAACATGGACGTAAATAGCAGCCTTGTGGCCGGTACACGAAACGTAAGAACACAAATAGAGTACCATAGTGTGACGACATGAATTCTATTTTTAGGATATTTTAACTTTGGCTCTAGATTCTTGAAAAGCGCTATAAAATTTCAGCTTGATCTGAGAATTAATGACCAAGATATAGTGAATTGAATGCTGACTAAGTTCCTATCAAACTAATGTATTTTGAGCCTGGTTCTAACAATTATGAACCAGGCCAAATATACAATGGCTTGTATGATAAGGCTTTTATCATCAAAAGGCCCTATTTCATCCAATTTTATAGACTTTACTGATGTCTTCACTTCAGTACCCTATATGCACAAATAAAAACAACGTCACTAGTTGATTCAATACTTCGAAGATATTCCTAGTCAGCAATGACTTCAGGCTGTCATGTACCGAATACACATGGAGCACTCAGAAACAAGGAATGTACTTAAACTTCATGGCTAAGTAGTAAATATTCTTTGATTTGCAATTGCTACTACCTTTCTAATGTGTTAGTTTTTACTTGTTAATATGTGTCAACTCTTCCCTTATGCTAATAACGGTTTGACTTTGGAGGACAATAAGACAAATAGGCAATGAGCATCTAGCTGAACAGAGAATTAATCTGTACAAAGTAGATGACTAATCATGATCGAGCGTGAATAATAGTGTGGATGGGGGGCCTTGTAAGTCAGCTCTTACTTAAATGCCACCCTTCTTAAAATTTTGAAATGAAACAAATAAATGAAATGACCATATCATCAAATTCTTACCTTCCAAACAGAGAACACCAAATCATTAAAATTCTGCCAATCCTTCTTATTGTCACCCATTAACTTTCCGTGCTCTGCTCCTCCAAAAATTATCCAAAATCCAACTGTGTACGGGATAAAGAACTCAAAGAATAGGAAAGCAAATTTTAACGTGTCTACTATAACAGAACCCAGAATGGCAATGAAGGGTCCTAGACTCCTGAATCCTCGACATGATCTCATAAGTCTCAACCAGATAAAGATAAGACCTATGGCATATGTTTGAGGGTGAACGTTTTCGTTAATTGATTTAGGAGATGCGACTGCTATGATTCTTGTTACAACCAAAGCGATGACAACAAGGTAGGTAAGCCATTCGAAAATATTCCACGGCTGCCTGAAGTATGTTCTTTGATATGTCCGAACTTGCTGAAGTTCTGCGTCGAGGTATTTTCTTTCTTCTGGCCACCTGGGGTGGCAAAACTCGATGTCTCGCTCGACCTGCCTTGTACGCCACTGTCTCCATCGATTATAGGTTCTTTCCTCCAGGTTAAATTGTTTAACCTCCTAGTACGATACAATGCGAATGAATCTTGTTAAACCTTTATTAAGTAACTTAATCCAAAGAAAATAATCAAAATTCATACAAATGAACAATATAGAAAGTGTTGGTGCTATATGGCATTCATTCAAGGTGTCTGCCAAATCTGGAAGATGGATATCCCTGACAACCCCCTGACATTTCCCTGACAAATATCCCTGTTCCTTGACATATTTCATTGTAAGGGTTATCTAATAGAAGAACATTTCTAGGAACCAAGTACCTCAATGTCACCACAAGGACGGATTCAAGAAATGATTATTTGGGGGGTGTAGGTAGTTGACATTTTGAAGCTTACCCAATGTTAAGAACGGTGTCTGCGTGGCTATTTCTAGCAGAGATGGCCAACAGCATGTCATGCAAAATTAAAAAGTGGAAGTAACTCAGCTGTGGGTAAAACCTAGCTTTTGTGCTATATGGCATTGATTTTTATACAACTATTGTATGTATGTACAATGTTCTGCCATTTTGCCAATTTCCATACCATAGAGAAACATTGAACTTCGGCTTTTAGATGTCTCTCGCTATTATTCATTCCTTGTAAGCCAATCACTTCAATAAGTCACCTTGAAAATTTGCAATCTTGATGCACATAGAGGCTTTGCTTATGGCATTAGTTATTCGAATAATGCAGGTTTGGGTATCTTCTAATATAGGTGCTACTCTTTGCAAGTTGACATGCCTCCACTTGTATAGAATGGGAGATTTGCAAAGTTCAAGAAAAATTGAAATACGCCTCTACTTTGCTTGAATCTCATTGGAGCATGTTTCTATTTACAGGCTGTTTTTTCCTTTTCTCATCTTACAACTGATGCATGACATGCTACTATCTTGCTAATTCTGGTGCACCCCAAAATCAGTACCTGTTGCAACTTAGAAAGATAACAAGTGGCCAGTCATGCAACAATTTGTAGTATTGGCAAGTGCATTAGCTGCAAAATGAGAGTGCAATGAAGCAGCCCTGAATGTTCGCCCTGAAGCAATATACAGTTGAAAGAAGCGTCAAAGTAATTTTAGTGCAAGGGGGCTAACAAGACCAAAGGGTACTGGCAATTATCGAAGAAACAAATTGACTTCATATTCGAAGCTCATGATGTGCAGAAGGGAGAAACTAGAGATTGAAACACCGTCTGAGGCAACCTAACATAGCTCTATTGAAGATGTCATGCAAAGTTGGCAAGGAAAATATATGGAATTTCCAGGCATATGTTCCAATGATCTCATGGAACGTGGTGAGTTTACTACAAGAAGCCAAAGCTTGAAGATTAGCAATGCTCACCAAAGAAGATTAGTGTCTTATAGAAGAATGGCCAAAAACTGGCAAGGAGATGAGAGCCACCCAAGGAATATAGGACTTTGTTTTGTATATGAATTGGCTAGATTATGAACAGAGTGACTTCTTGAGAGCTTATACTTGATTCCACAGCAAAGAGGTATTAAACGATGTGCCTGAACAGTCCAGCGAATTAGAGAGAAGTAGAATTTACTCTAGCTGCGAAAGTGCAAATATTGACACAACACACATGCGTGTAACTGCTATGCAAAAACATGCATTATACATATTTTTATAAGCAGCCATCACTTTGCCTAAGCCTCAATTTTCTTAACTTTTCTCACAATTGAGCTTGAGACATTTTCATAAAATTTTCTTAACTTTTACTGAAATAAACTGGCTATAGTGGGTTACTCTTTCTTTGCTTATATTGTAAACTCCAGTTTGAATTCCATGTATAACATTTTGAATGCAATAATGATGTATTATCAAGTTTTGCCCAACAAATCACTTAATTTTGGAAATTGAGCTTTTGATTTTCTTAAGAATTTTTTAAGATTTTGGCCATTTGAGCCTCATTTTCTTATAATTTCTTTCTTCTAAAAACGTTTAATGCAACACGAAATGCTTGAGACTCACAGTATAAATGAAGTATGCTGTTAGTAGCAATCCAATTATTTCCAATAGCAACCTCCACCAGTTGGATGTCAATGGAGTGTAGAAGCTCTCACCGTGACGTGGAAGCAATATTCCAAGCACTGTCCAGATTAGAGTATAGAACAGGTTTACAGCAACAAGGCCAATTGTCCCCCATTTACCGAATAAGTTCCATTTGACATGTAGCAGCTTTTGAAATACAGGATGCATGATGAGGTCAAGCTGATTGTATTGCAGAATGACCTAGAATATGAGGCAAGAAATCTAAATCAAGAATGGCTCTAAAACTATGGATTTGCATGAAGCGACAGTTGAATTCCCTGATGGCATATTGATTTCCATAAACCTGAACGGGAGCTAATATGAAAGGAACTTGCCAGACATGAATGTTTATCAGGTTCAGTGGAGCATGTGCATTGGTAACGACAAATTTACTTACTTTCACTATCTAAATTCGCAAGTTTGTTGAAATCGAGATCAATTCTACAATAGGCAATAACATTCCAAAGTTATTGCCTACTTTGGCACCTCAAATATATACATCAGTGGTTCTTAATCTGGTTTCAATCGAGCAACTGGTGATCAATGAGTGAGTTTCAGGGGTTAGGCGGTTTGGTTCATCCCACCCACATTATTTGCGACGTCACACTCAGTTGGCCGGTTCGTAAACTAATACAGTATACTTGTTCCAACTGCCATGGTCTTGATGAATGCTATAGAGCTGGATGGGTTTAATTAAGATTAAGAGCCACTGGTATTACTGTATTTTCAGACCCCCCTCATTCGCAAGATTGGAATGAAGAGAGCCTGCAAATATTAATCATATTTGTTCAAGTTTGCCAAAATGCTAATTATGTCAAATATCTATGTTCTGCAGATTTGACAAATTATAGAAAGTGTTATTAATTTAATTTAATAATTTACAGAAAGTGTTATCAATGAGATCAAAATCTACCTCTATTGGTACTTTTGCAAACGTCTTCTGTGGTTTTGGTATTTTCATACCCTTTTCTTTCATTATTCTCTTATGCTCCTTTTCTCTTTCTTTTTTCTCTCGTTTTTCACGTTTACTAGATGGCTCTGGATCTTTCAAGAACTTTGAATCCTTTTCCAGGTAACTCAGGTAAAAGTACTGCTTTCTAAATGCTCTGTCGATGTTATGGAACTGCTCAACAGCCTCAATTGCAATATGCGGCATCTTTTCTATCATGAGAGAGAGACAAGGTGTCCCACTGCCATCGTATACTCCAACAGGTGCTCCACGTTCCAGCAGAAATCGTGCTGCTTCTGGTCGAGCTGTCAAGTAGGAGTGAACAGCAAAAATGAATAAGTTTAGGAACTGGATAGACATATCTTTATTTCATTTTGTAAAAGGGCCTCTCCAACCAAAACCTCGAATTCTATTTTATTATTCTTTATGAAGAATTCGATAGTACTGATCATGAATCCTCCATTAATTTTTGCGTATCTTTCATAATTTCAAATTTATAGGCGTTTGAATTTTGATAGTTGAATTTGAAACATTCTCGGGATGGTGACACTGTGACGTTAATTTGACGTCAAGGTGTATTTCGTTGATTTCTCGGAATGGGCAACTTTAGAGGCTCATAACTTTAAAACTATAATGAAGGACATTGAATCCATGAAATTCAGCGCTCGAAACTATATTTTAAGACAAAAATGATATCAACTTTTTGGCTGAAGAGGTTTTAATCATTTGACTTCTGTCAAGAAAGTGCTGCTTGGTAATGCAAACACTGTGTTGACTTTGTTTCAGATGTATCTTGCATGCATTTGCAAGGATTATGCTATTTTCAGCTTAAGAGTTGTACAATAACATTCAATGTATATCAAATATCTGCACTTTCTCTCATAGTCCCTTGAGCTCGTCGTACATCCTTTTCTCGTACAATCGCTAAACTAAACTACAAGCAACCTTGCTGCTTCAGATAGCAACAAAAGGCGGCATCAATTTTTCATAATTCTTAGGAAGTGTCTTGTACTAGGCCCAGAAGCATTATGAACGACAACTACTAGTTGGATATACAAATTTCAACATTCATTAATCCCAAGCATTCACAAGTTTTTAAGCAAATATAGTATAAAGAATATGGTAGTCTGCTTTAAAAAGGGGCTTGTTTTGGTCCTTAACTTCGATATCTGTGGTCAGTTGATTGTTGATATGACAACATCAATTGGTTTGTCACAACCATCTATTGTAAGGGGTAATACCTGACAGTATGAGCTTGGTAGCTAGACTACATATAGAGATTTTTTTCACTGTTTTCATGCAATTTCTGGTGATAGCTGTGCCATATAGAGCAATGAGATGAATTAACGATATACGAAAACCAGACTTAAGAGCTGCACAATTGCACTCAGCCTACATTAAATATATGCACTTTCTCTAATAGTCCCTTGAGCTCAAATCGTACACTCTTTTTTCATGAAATGAAGATACTTAAACATTTATATGTTATGGAAATGGCATTGGCCATAAAAGGGTGTTTCAACGCAGCCACTGTTAAACTAAACTACAAGCAACCTACCTGTTTCAGAAGCAACAAAAAGCGGTGTTCTCATCTTATAATCTCTTGCATTTATATGTGCTCCAAGCTTTAGTAGCGATTTGAGGGATGCAGTTGCATTGTTCTTTGCAGCGTAATGCATCGCTGTCTGTTTTTCCCCTTTGGTAACAGCATTTATATTGGCTAAAAGAGATAGGTTTCATTTCATATCAACGCATTCCGAACCTACAGGGACAAACCTTTCGCTATGCAATATTGCCTGATAAATTTTCGGTAGAAGTCCCTAGTACCTCCGTTCACTAGCTATCCTTTGAAGCTCACGAGCTTAGTTTCTAACAGGCTATATTCTGAGGATATTTCATATAGTCTTAGTGCTCAACAAAAAACCCAAGGTGGTACCTCTTCAAAACCCAAACTGGCACCCCACCGATATATGAAGTCTTTGGAAAAATTGACCTCTAGCACACCAATTTTTCTATTGGTATGCAGCAAGTACATACAGAATTACACCTTTCTAAACTACTTGAAAAATTATACAGACACTACTGGGACTATACCATGGGGAGCAAACGACAATGACTACTCCATATATGAAACTATATAAAACATGTATATATATATATATATATATATATATATATATATATATATATATATATATATA